>PVJL010004420.1:22500-129967 GCA_004026885.1 Lyroderma lyra
CATACACACGCACATACACACGTGCACACACACGCACATGCATGCACACACACGCGCGCGTGCACACACACACAAAGCTATAGAGAAACACAAGTGGATGATCAACATAAGATTCAAAACAGCAGTCACGTCTGGGGAGAATCTATCAGGTGAGATTGGCCGAAGGCGAGCAGGAGCTATGAAGTCATCAATAAGATTCTAATTTTATTATTGTATTACGTTTCAACCACTCAAACCATTCGTAAACAGTTTTACCCTGTCCTGTTTCAATCATTACATTTCATAATAAAAAGTGGAAAGAATATTTAGGAAAAATAGGGTTTATCAGAAAAAATCTAAATAAAAGTAAAAATAGCACTATAATCATTTAAATGAATGAAAATTTTGTGACAAGGTAAGTTTAGTTTTGAACTAAGAGAAAGAATTCAATCAAATAAAATATATTTAAGTGTGTACAATGAATATAAGCATGGCTGCACATAAATGCATGTCAAATTTATTGCAAACTTAAATAATAATAGCTACATATATCTAACATTTATTAAACCTTCTACGTAATATGCATTGGAGCTGGGCAATTTATATATAACATCTTAGTTAATATTCCCCATAAAGTCAGTAATATTGTGCTGTTACCGTTTTTAGATTAGACAATGTGTAAGCTCCTACTTTTAGGAGCTTTAATAGACATTTAGGAGTAAGTAAATGTGTTTGGCTGTCTTGTTCACCCTTTTTCATTAATGTATATTTAAGCGCTTTATCGAGGTATGTCTTACATAGTATAAAATTCACCCATTTTAAGTATGGAATAAATGATTTTAGTAAAGTTATAGTCTGAAAACTTTAATATAATATACTTTTAGAACATTTCAAAAGTTTCCTCAAAACTGTTTGCAATTATCTGCTACCCACTTAGACCCAAGACAACTATTGATCTGCTTTCTGTCTCTATAAATGTACATTTTCTGTGTATTTCATATAAATTGATTCATATAATCCATTCATATGTTTTTCTTTCTAGTTTCTATCACTTTTGTTATGTTTTGAAGTTGATCCATGCTGCAGCACTTCCCAATACTCTCGCCTACACATCATGAATAATATGACTTGTTATGAATACCCCCTATTTTGTTGATCTATGCACTAGTGGATGGCTATTTGGATTATTCCAGTTCCGGTTGTGACAAAGATTGCAGCTCCAGTGGTCCCCCTTTACTAGGCTGACCAGACGTACCGTTTCAACTGGGACGGAAAACAGTGGTGCCGACCCTTGACTCCTTGATTGAGCCCAGTGAGACCAGGCTGACCACAGTGCCGTTTGAAATGGGGCCGTAGCACTGTCTTCTGTCCCCTTTAAAACGGGACGTCTTTTCCTGGGGAACGCCTCCAGGACTCCCAGTGGGTGCCCGACGCGCGCGGTGCCAGCCTTACACACTTCTCCCTCGGGGGGAAGCACTTGGCAGCTGCTCGCTGGCCCACCCAGCTGCCCGCTTCGCCGCGTTGGTGCCTTGGAGCCCTAAAATGAGGATTACTTGAAGACAAACACTGTGATACTGTGACAGTTGACTTGACAACGAGGATGGCTACTAAGTGACAACGGCACGGAGACACTGGACAAAGGGATGCTTCACGG
The DNA here is from genome assembly GCA_004026885.1 of Lyroderma lyra. NCBI lineage: Eukaryota > Metazoa > Chordata > Mammalia > Chiroptera > Megadermatidae > Lyroderma > Lyroderma lyra. The sequence continues at coordinate 24,134 of PVJL010004420.1, forward strand.
CTCAGGCAGGGGGCGCAGGATGGCAGTGGACATCATCACGCCACTCAGAATGGCGTGCAATTGAAAACTCATGAACTGTTTCTTTCTGGAATTTTCCATGTAATATTTTTAGACCATAGTTGCTCATGGGTAATGGAAACTGAGGAAAGTGGAACCGGATAAGGGGGTACAACTGTATACACATCTTATGGACTACAGATGTTTCTCTTTCCCTTGAGTAGGTGTCTAGGAGAGGAATGGCTTGGTCTCAGGGTTATTTCAGTTCAGCTATTTCCATCCCATCCAGGTCCGCGAGGACCCCACTTCTCTGCCTTGACAGCACTGGGGGTTTGTGCTACGGCCAACCTAGTAGACAGACGTGGAGCCCCCTTTGCTTTGCATTTCCCTAATAACTAATGATGTCGCACGTGTATTTGGTAGCCGCCCGTCCTGTGGACTCTCTAGTATTCTCCCGTGTGATTTGTCTTCTGATCACTGCGTGCAGCTCGTTACGGGGTCTGCATGCAAGTTACCCGGTGGGTGCATGGCAGGGGCTTCCTCCCTGTGTGTGTGACTTGTCCTGTTATTCTACCTGTCGTGTCTTCTGAAGCACAAAAGGGTAAAAGCTCGGGGACATCAGTTTGTCTTTTTCTTCTTCTATGGATCCCCGTTTGGTGTTACAGCCAGTTCTTGAGAAAGAGTCCATCAGGAAGATTTTCCCAGAGAAACTTAGTTCTATGATTTAGGTCTGCGGTCGGCACCACGATTACCCTTACTTACCCGGAAGCATGAGGATGTCACGGGACAGCCCGGACTCACGCGGTGAGGAATCGATGAGCATTTGGACCGCTTTTCAACGCTGTCTGACTGCCTCGTGCTGTCACCTGTGTGCCCCAGACACTCACACGGTTCACAGAGGCGTCGAACACGGAACTTGTAAAACTCCTGGACGACCCTGAGCCCTGGACACGCGCTGCCACTTTGGGCAACACGAACTCCCCTTCTCCGGTCGCCGTGTCTCTTCTCTGTCCCACCTCGGTGCCAGCAGTGTCGCCAACCCTTCAGTGGCCTCTTCGCCCGTTTCAGAGGGTGACACACCTCTCCCAGCTGCCCGTTCTTTTCCCTTTCTGCTTCTCTCACCTGGACCAGCCTCCTGCCGTTCTGTGCCACACAGTGACGGACCTCGGACGGCCAGGTTCATTTCCTGCCGCGCAGCTGTAGGCCCGCGGGGGAGACAGGTGTTCTAGCCGTCCCTCTAATGAGCTTTGTGTCGTCATCGTCACTTAGTGCTGCGTGCCTTCCCAGATCTAACACTCTTTGATTTTAATCTTTGTCCTACAATCGAGGCATAGTAGGTTGGAAGGAGAAATTGACTGCAAGTGGGAGGGTCCCAGAACCATTCCCAGAGGTAATGTTTGAACTGCGACAGACACTTACAGCCCCTTTATTGCTCTTAGGGACACTCTTATTATCTAGCCTTTGAAAAACATTGCAAGTTGATTGCTGAGCAGATCCTATGGGGCTTCACCCTGGTCTGTCCGTGAGACATACAGGTCTGTAATGAGACTAAAGGGTTAATGGATCACTCTGTTTTAATGATAAACAATAACGAAGTTGAATGATGTGACAATTCATAAGTTACACTTCACTCACGCTGACACCTTTGCTCTATTCTGCCTTTCCCTTTACTCAGGGTAAAGGCCAAATCAGTAAAGGTCAGGCTGACTGGTACGGATTATCATAATATTGCTCCCCACCTGTCCTCAGATCAATAGTGAATGACATCATGCATTGGACTGGATCCTAGACACTAACTTTGTTATCCTGACCCATCATGAAAACAGAGCCTGAAGTGACAGCAACACAGACCTCTGTTCTCACAGCTAACACGGAAGCAAACCTGGGCATCAACGACTTCCCAGGAGTTCCCTGTTAGACCTGCTGGAGGGTGGCATCTGAGTCACGCCCTCCCCATTTGCTGTAGTGACTGTGAGTTTCCGATGATGTCTCTAAGGAAAGGCCAAGTGATGATGGCCTCATCAGTAACTGCAGAGAAACAGAAACGCCCACGCCGTGTGCCATCCCTACGCCGCTAGTCACAAATGCAGACGCTGGCCGTCGTGATCACATCCTTGTGAGTCAGGAGCACCTGTAAACGGTCCCTACTCCAGTCACATGTTCTACAGTTTCCAAGTAGTTCTGGCAACAGAGGCTATTTTGGTAACATGAAGATGAAAACATCACCGGGAAACAGTAAAACGTAGAACCCAGGCCTAGCTGAAGTCACATCAGAGTGGGATCTAAAATTTACTAGCGAGGTGACCAAGTCAAAAAGTCAACACATCTAAAATCTGACTACTGTCACTGCAATCTGGGGTCCGACGATATCTTCCTGGCCAGCTTTTTGATGAGAACAAATCTAAGTACCCTAATTCAGTGCCTGGTTAACCGAAATAGGGTACTTAGATTCGTTCTCAACAAATATAATAATGTTTTTATATTTGATGAGAACAAATATATTTCAGTGTCCGCTCCATACAACTTGTTTTGTTTGCTTGGATCAGAGAACATAAATTGCAAAGGTTTGTTAGGGCCTGTCCAATATCAGCATCAGTGAAAGTATTATACAAAGTACAATTTACTGTTTCATTTATTAAAATGTTCATATCTAGGTTTATGAGGGTTGTCCCCAAAATATCCAGCCATGTAACCATTCTCAACTGACAATGGCTGGAATTTTTCTGGATAGCCCTCGTATATCTACTTAGAGATTAAACTTACAAAAATTTCAAAACACAATGCACTACAACGCACTTTAGAAGATGTTTTCCTAACTTTACAAGAAAATTTCCAGCTTTGGTAATTTACTACCACAGCAAGGGGAGCTTACTACTTAAAAAAATATATAAAATTTGGTTTAAACATTAAGTTGGATAGAAATCTTAACTATAAAGACAGTAAAATTGACTTCCACCTAAAAATAATCTCTCAATATCTCAATTCTCATGACACACAACTTTAAGGGAGTATGGTCACACACTTTTCATGCAACCCTCTATTTCTTACTTCTGTAATACACATTATGGTTCACAGTGACCGTGATCTCCTAGTACCAGGATCAAGGACGGATTCTCCTGCATTTATCTTATAAATCTAGTATGTAGCTTTTACATTTCTAATAAATAAAGAAATTAATGAATAAATAAACTTATAAAGAAGTGAAAGAATCACAGCAACATTATGTACATCAAAGGAATGCTTTCTTACTAGGGAAAATAAAATCCTTGCCCTAGTTCTTTCTGATTCTTGAAAAGGGGAATCGGTCTTTGGGGACAATCCACCAATCATGAGACATAGAGGGGACTGACTGAAAGCAGAACTTGTGAATAGTCTTGGAAATTCTGGGATCCCCCGTGATTGTTGCAGAATATACTTGAAGATGGAGATAGGAAAGATATTATTTGGATGAGATATATTTTTTAATTCATTTTTACTGTTAGACTTATTGGGGTGACATCTGTTAGCAAGGATTACATAGGTCTCAGGCACACAATTCTACAGTGCATTGTCAGCTTGTTGTATAATAAGTTCACCACCCAGTGTGAGTTCTCTTTCCATCACCTTATATTTAGCTTCCCCTCCCTCCTCTCCCACCCCCTCCCCTTTCTCCCCTCCCCTCCCCACTCATCCCCAAATAAACATTAAACTATTGATTGTGTCTATGTAGATGAGATATTTATGGTGAAAGGAATCCAAGCTTCACAAGGTAGTGGTAGGCTTTTTCCCAACCCCAGAATTCTGTGACTCTGTGATTCATCATAAGGGGCTTGCGTTCTTTATTTTTCATCTATCACTGACTCCGTGGAACTGAGCACTAACCAAGTATATTTATTAAGAAGGAAAAGTGGATAAGGAAAGAAGCTAAGAAGACCTCTTCCTTCAGCTTAATTCTCCAGGTGGAGCGCGTCCACCAGGCTCTGGGGAGGACTTGCTTCTGTTTATTTGCTTGTTTGTTTATTGTGTGTATGTTTGCCTTTTGTTTTGAAGGGAGGGGTATTGTGGGAGAGTTTCTCATATTTCTTGTAAGTGGTTACAATATTGCAACTCTGAAACATTCACTCAATTGCTAAAGGAACTGAGAAAAGAAAGTAGCTCTCATTATTGCACCTGGTGGCTTTTATGTTCCATATTTCAGCTCTCAGAGGAAACAGTGCCATCCTCTGTGCCACCAACCGTCATTCTTATTGATTTTCTTAACAAGACTCTAACCTAATAGTGACCAACACCTTGTGTCACTGATAAGATTTGACAAGAGTTAAAGCCAAGTGCGGCGGTTTCCTACTGAGTAGCAAGAGCTCTGCTATAATTAATCTCACCTGGCTCAGCTACAGCAGTAGGTATCTATTACAAAGCTCTATTTCAGCTGTGCATCTCCAAGAGATACCGTATTAGCATTGTCTGAGCTTCTGTAGCAACCAGCTAAGATGTTATCTGAAAGCCAAAGACAATTTGAAATGCTTTTTAAAATATTTTGTAGGATTGTCAGCAACTCACATAAATAAATAAAAGCACAAACTCAATGAAAATTTCGTTAGCAAATATACCGTAGGCAGAAAGCAAAGTCAATACACAATACCTCTCCTCATGCAATAGGAAAAGTAGTTGCTCATTTACTGTTAAACAAGAATTAAGTACAAATCTAATTTTCTCCAATAAGGTATTCTATAAAATATCCATTAGGGCATTTCAATATTGGAATCAATTGAGCATGTAGCAGTTATAAAGACACAATTTGAGACTGTTTTGGTCCACTGAACAATACAAATCATTGGTTGATTTTGATAGATTTTTGTTTTTAAAACGCTTAAAAAATCTACAGCCTGTCTGGTAATCACTAAAATATTGTCTGTGTCTATGAATTTTTGTTTGTTTGTTTGTCTTGTTTGTTGCTTTTAGTTTTATATCCCACATGTGAGTGAAGTCATATGGTTCTTGACTTCTTCTGTCTAATTTATTTCACTTAGCATGATGATCTCAAGATCCAACCATACTGTTGTAAATGGCAGTATTTCATCTATTCTTATGGCCGCGTAATAGTTCATTGTGTTTATGTAGCACATCTTCATCTAACTATGGACCAGTTCCATGTCTTGGCTACCATGAACAATGCTGCAATGAACACAGGGGTACCTATGTCTTTACAGATAAATATTTTCAAGTTTTAGGGGGTAGATACCCAGAAGAGGGATTGTTGGGTCATATGGTAATTCTGTTCTTAATTTTTTGAGAAACTTCTATGCTGTTTAGTGGTTATCAGAGGGAAAGGGGGAGGTAGGAGAGGTCAAAGGAGGTCAAACATACGGTGACAGAAGGAGATTTGACTCCGGGTGCTGAACACACAATGCAATACACAGATGATGTATTATAGAATTGCACACTTAGAACCTATATATTTTTATTAATGTCACCCTAATTAATTTAATGAAATATTTTTTAATTAAAAAAAAAAAAAAAAGCTCTGGCCTGAATGGCAAAACTGACATAGTTTTTCTATCTGGTCAAGGTTATCAGTGGTGACACTCACGCCCTCCACATATGATATTGGAGTCTAAAACCTAGTTTTGTATTGTGGGAAGGTGATCTATGAAAAACAAATTGGATACTAGAAAAACAAAAAGAAAATCTGAAATAAGATTGATGAACAAACAGAAATGAGTGAGGTAGCTTTTAGTGTGAAGTAAGGTTAAATGGCATCAAGACCTAAGAAAACTCCTTATCCAATCGTCTGTCCTACGTGAAAAACATCCAGAAATCAAGGCCAGCTGACTGACATCCCACAGGCGGCTGTTGGGCTGCTCCGAGGCCCCCGCTGCCTCTCATTACAGGACTTGAACTAGACAGGGTCTGCGGAAGGTTTTCAACTTGCCAAAATGTCAAGAACTGTTCCAAATGATGGACTACAATTTACGCCCATTATCTTTGAATTGGTTTTAATGATGTATCATAGGTCTGCTGCGATCTGGTTTGTCCCAGGCGTAGCCCGACCTCCTGCTCAAAGAGGGGTGCACGGAGGAACCGTGCGGACCTCACCTAGGAGCTGGTTAGAAATGCTGAACCTCAGGCCACACCCACACCTCCTGGGTGGGAATCTGTGCTTTTATGAGATCCCCCAGAGGGAAACACACCGACCTAGTCTTTAAGTATAAATGTAAATATAAATTTCACATTGAGTTTATTGGGGTGTAGTTCTCATAATGAAAGTTACCCTTTTTAGTTTGCATTTGTATGAGCCACAGTCAAACAACCACCTTTATAGTTAAAGAAACAGCCTGTTTCCTTCACCCACGCCAGCTCTCTCGTGCCCGTCGTCAGTCAGCCCCTGTGCCCAGCCCCCGGCAACGACCACGCTGCATTTCGTTCCCTTTGCTCTTCCAGAACGTCCTGCATGAGCGAGATCATTCGTTTTTCAGATCCATTTATGTGGTGCCCGTCTCAGTGACTTTCCCCATTGTATTGCTGAGTGAGCATACGTCTTACCATCCGTTTGCCTGGTCACTCGGTCACCAGGGCAGCGTGGGCGGTTTACGCTGCATGGCGACTATGAATAAAGACCCCACACAGACCCGCACACCAGTCTTCGCACGACTATGAGCATGACGTGCGTGCTCAGCTGTAATAGCAACCGCCAGGCTGCTCTCCAAAGTGACTGCGTCGTGTTGGGTCCCCACACAAAACCTAAAGCTCTCGTGGCTCCACCCCCTCTCCAGGCATTGGTATTGTCAGTTTACTTTCATTTCCAATAAGTGTAATTTTAAATTTGCATTTCACTGCTGACTACTGACATACATGAGGGCTGCCTGGAGGTGTCCAGCCACGGAGCCGTTCTCAGCTTAGCAATGGCTGCCTGTTTTCCACGCAGCCCTTGTACCACAAACCGTTCATGGGATCTTTGCCAGTTGTCTTTTTCATTCACGAAATGTTTGTTCAAATTCTTTGACCATTTTAATACCTTTCTTTTTTTTCTTAATATTGAACTGTGGAAGTTCTCTGTACACCATTGTTTCACGGGTGTCTTTTCACTCACACGCATTTCTGTAAAGCACGTGATGTCTGCATCCTGATTCTCCACACTTGGACTCAGAGCTGGGGTCTGTCACGTTATGGCTGTACCATGAGCTCAGTGGACTGTCCCCTCAGGGTGTGACCTGCGCCCGCCCAAGTTGTCATTTCTCTACCGGATTGACTCGTGTTTGAAATGCAATCAGTGGACCCACAGACGTGCCTGGGTACCACACACCTGTCCCCTCCCTTCGAATTTACTTCGTGTTAACTGGGTGAGATGCGCTGCCGTTGCGGAATCACTGTGGAAACTTGTAAACGACGCCCGAAAATGAAAGGAGAGCTCCCTGCTCAGTGCTCGGGGCCTCCGAAGCGTGGGGCCGGCCTATTTGCGGGTGTGCACGGGTGTGCACGGACAGCCTGTGAACGTGGCCCGACGGGGCCTCCCGGTTGTCCCCACCACGTCGGGAAAACTCGCAGCTATAAATGGAAAGACATCCCTCAGATTTTCACTTCCTCATCAGCAGCACTTTAGACGCCAATGGAATCCTGAACCATCGACAACAACAACACGCCGGAAATGATTCATCCAAAAAGTGTAGTTCCACATTTTAAATGACATTCTGTCATCGAGAAGGAAGGGTTAGTAAAAGCAAGTCAGTGTTGTGGTCATGTGACACTTATTCCTTACAAAACCAGGCCTGATATAGTTCATGATCAAGGTGGCCCTTTGTGACCTGCTTCCTCAAGGACACAGGCTACTTAGAATACTGGTTCACAGTCCAGTTCAGACAAGAGAGAAAATCTTGTTTCTTGAAAATATGGAAGTTAAAAGAGTTGACTTTATATTGCAATTTTGCAGGAAAAAAACTGTCAAGATGAACTCCTGATTCAAATATTTAAAAAAGAAAGCTGTTGCTTTTTTATGTCAGAAAACAATTCAGAACTAGAAACTTAAATTATCAAAGTTATCGATAATTTACCAAATCTAAACCTTTAAATTATTGTTTGAATTTTATCAGGGTCTATAGTGAAATGAAAAAACAGCCTTTTATAGATGAAAGTACTTAATCTTTTCCATGCTTGTCAATCTCTCTCTTATTGAGAAATAATTATGGTTTTTCTCCTAAAAAATTGAACCAACCTCCAGCTGAACAGAGCTGGACTGTTCCCTTGGACTATGCCTTTGATCCTGAAATGCACACACATCTTCAGGTTAAAAACATTTTCCTTCTTCACCACGCTGTCACAGGTGTCATTGACCACAGTCACGGATGTCCCACTCCACACTGCACAGGCCACACGCCTTGTTTTTCCTGTAACTATTAGCTCTTCACCTACATAAATAGTCAGAAACGTCACTTGGATGATTTTTATGTTTGTGACATTAAGGAAAGCCACTGCGCAGAGAGATGACTTAACCAAGACTAATGAATGAATTCGTTTTGTGTTTCATATTTAAACACATTGAAGTATTAGGGAAAAGGAATCATGATGTATTTGCCATTGCGGAGGAAAAAATAAAAGGAGAAAACCCTATTTTCATTAACCTGTTTCTCCAGAGACGCAGCGTGTGAGACAGAGCGAGCCCCTTCAGCTGCTGAGGTCGTGCTCTGTGTCACCGCTGGGCTTCCACAGCTCTTCACTGGCGTCAGAGCATCAGGATGCGGAGGGTCAGAGCTCCACTACCTTGTCCCTCCTAAGGGCTGGAGGGACTTACGATTGTGTATTAATTCTCATTTTTCATAGACAATCTTTTATAGATTAAAAACCTTCAGAATTTTTTATAAAGCTTTGAATTCTTCTGTATCCTTTCCTGAAATTATTTTGAGAAAGATCTCTTTTGTTCGAAAGGGTAGTTTTTCAATTAGCCACCTCAGCCCAGCACGTACCTCGATTACTGATAGGAAACCCTCAGGTAAACACAGTTTTTTATAAAACTGCTTTCAACAAACGTGTATCGCTTCCTTAGTACATTACCCACAATGTATCACATCTTGGAAATGGTTTGGATCAGAATTACAGCAAAGGACCCCATTTCTCCTCGATGTCTGTGCCATCCTCGTGGACAGGATGTGTCCTACACCCACACCTCTCTGTAATTTCTACCTCCGGCAGCTCGCCTGCAAGAGTGCCCACTTCCCTATGCTACATGCTGTCACGTAGATCTACGCGACACTGTGTAGCATGGGGAAGGCTATAAAGTTTCTCAGGGTGCTTGCTCCCTTTTAATTATGCAAGTTTTGATAGAAACTTACTTGGCTGTATCTGGAACACATTTCAGAACCCAATCTTCCTTCCTTGAGGAATGAATTTTCCACAGAAACATTTTGCATAATTAGAAAGCTTCTCTCCAGTGAAGTATTAAGTCTTTCTTGTTCCTATTGCCTGCTCCTGGATTTAATTCATTTCCAGGTCAATTCCCACCTAGTTCCAATTCTTTCCACCCCACTTACTTAGGAAATTTAGCAAACACAACTCTCTCAGCCCTCACCCTCTGGATGACAGCTCGGTATTTCATCCTCATCAGACTGGTATATTTTATGATTAATATATTAGCCATTTGTTGCTCTGTTAAAAATATGCCGGTCATTCCCAAGTACTATTTTTATTCTGATTCATATTTATCCTGATTCTAAGGAATGTTAGGATCTATGAAACTTGGATGACACCAAAGGTGAACTTGGGATGTGGCGTGCACGTCCAAACATTTGGAAAAGAGCTTGATCTGCAGAAATATGCAAACCTCCGGGCAGAGTCTATATTCGTACCCTCTGATTCTGACCCAACAACCCAAGGAGTTTCTGATCAACTGGGCTGGACACGGTCAGACCAAGAGAGGACGAGAAGAGGGGTATGAGGCAGACTTGTTCCAGAAGCCTCAGCAGGTATGTCAGCCTGACCATTTCGCTACCACTGACGTCAGCCCACGGAGGCGTCTAGAAAGGCTGACAACAGATTCCAGAAGATCCAATAGCAACAAGAGAGGAACTCTACTTACAGCTAAAGTAAATGTTGATAGATATGTATGTAGTTAATGCTATTTTATTATTCAGATTTTTAATTTTTTTATTAGTTATTGATTTATTTATTTTGTCTGAAAGAGGCCTCTCTCAGATTTCTTGTAATTCTTGTTTGGTGGTGATGAACTTTTTCTCTTCTGGGAAGCTCTATTTCATCTTCGATTCTAAATTACAGCCTTGTTGGGTAGTAGAGTAATCTTGGTTTTAAGTCCTTGCCTTTTGTCACATTGAGTATTTCGTGCCACTCCCTTCTGCCCTGCCAAGTTGCTGTTGAGAAATCAGCTGACAGCCTCATGGGAGCTCCCTTGTCAGTAACTGTTTTCCTCTTGCTGCTTTTAGGTTCTTTCTTCACCTCCGTATTTTAATTATAACGTGTCTTGGTGGGGGCCTCTTTGGGTTCATCTTGCTTCGGACTCTGTGCTTTCTGGGCTGTACGTCTGTTTCCTTCACCAGGTTAGGGGAGTTTTCTGTCATTATTTTTTCAAATAGGGTTTCAATCCCTTACTCTCTCTCTTCTTCTGGTACCCCTATGACGTGAACTTGATATTGTCCCAGAGGTCTCTTAAACTATCCTCAATTTTTCTTTCTTTTTTTTTTTTGTCTGTTCTGATTGAGTGTTTTCTGCTACCTTCTCTTCCAGATCGCTGATTCTATCCCATGCTTCATCTAGTCTGCTGATGATTCCTTCTAGTGTATTCTTCATTTTAGTTATTGTATTCTTTACTTCTGACTGGTTCTTTTTTGTGGTTTCTATGTGCTTGCTGTCCCTTTGTTGAAGTTATCACTGAGTTTCTTGAGCATCCTCATAACCATTGTTTTAAACTCTGTATCTGGTAGGTTGCTTGCCTCCATTTTGTTTAGTCCATTTTCTGGAGTTTTCTTCTATTCTTTCATTTGGGATGTAATTGTTTACTCATTTTGGCTGCCTCTCTGTGCTTGTTTCTATGTATTAGGTAGATCTTCTGTCTCCCAGTCTTGGCTCAGTGGCCTTATGTAGTTAGGAGGTGCCCTGTGGGGCCCTGGGACAATCTCCCTGGTCACCTTCTCTGGGTGCTCCTGGAGTGTTTCTTGTGTGGGTTCTATGTGCCCTCCTATTACAGTTGAGCTTTGATTGCCATTGTCACATCAGTGGGTGGGATTGATCCTCAGGCTGTCTGCTGTGGCATTTGGCCATATCTACAGCTCACAGGCTGCTGTGGGGGGTTCTTACCCCATGGAGTGGGATTCTCCCCAATGGGTTCTGATGCCTGTTGAAATCATCCTTTCTGTGTGCCACTTGTGGGGTTAATTGGGCAGTTCTCTGTTGTGGTCTGAAGCTGACCTCCAAGTATGTTGGTTCTGGGGCCTCTTAGCAGGGGCTCTGGTGCAGGTCCAGGTCACTCACTGCCTGTGATTCACAGCCAGGGACTACCTGGTAGGAACTTCAAAATGATCTGTGCTAAACCTGGAGGTGTGTGGAAGTGGCCACACTAGAAACCAAGGATGGCTGTCACAGGTACCTGGGGTAGCTCTATAAAAAGCTGGGTCACCCTGAAGCCTGCTGCACCTGCCAACTCCCTTAAGGTTCAGCCACTGATAAAGTCTCATGCAGTACTCAGGCTGGGTGAGGCAGGGTCTCAGGGAGTTTCCAGGTTGGGAGAAGTTGTGTTCACCAGGTTCCTGTAGATTCTGGTTTAGTGTCAGCGCTTAGCTTGGAACTACTCAGGGAAAGTCTCAGAGTATACCAGGCCAGTTGCCCTTCATCTGGGGCCCATAGACTTTGATAGTTTTTCAAGAAAGAGTGTAATGCAGTTGGAGTTGGCTGTTCTCCCAAGTGCCTCCAGTGTCAGGGGAGTTGGGGAGGGTGTATCAGAGAATCAGTATGGGGGAGCAAGCCAAACAGATTTATATTTGGCTGCGAGGGGAAGGGCTCAACACAGGAAAGATGGCACCCACCTGCCAGCGCACAAAAGGAGGACCCCACACGGGAAAAATAGCAACTGTCCTTCAGCCCTCACCTCGAAACCACACATCTCAGTCTGTCCCTCATACTTTTCTCACACCCTCAGAATCACTGTTCCTTCACTGGAGCCTAAGGTGAGTGCCTGCAAGTAAGCTTGCACACTGGCTCTTTAAGAGGACATTTAGGTTTCCCGCAGCCTTCCCACTGGGAAAGTTGGAATCTCACTGTTTTTCACAGTCAGATGTTGTGGGGGTTCCTTTTCCCGGCACCAGTTCTCTGGGCTGGGAAGCCTGGTGAGGGGCCGGGGTCCCTCACTTCTCCAGAAAGAACCTCCCCAACCAAGATATTCCTCCTGATTTTCACCAACACAGGTAGGTTTGGGGCCAGCTTGTTTCACATCTCCGCCCCTTCTACCAGTCTCAGCATGGCTTATTTTTTATATTCTTAGTTTTAAAACTTCTGTTTTGCTAGACTTCAGATGGTTCTCCAGGTTGCTTTTTCTATATTTTAGTTGTAATTTTAATGTGTCCACAGGATAAGGCAAGCACAGCATTTATCTACTCTGCCTTCTTGCATCTCTGATCATCTTATTGTGGTTTTAATTTGCATTTCACTGATTAGCGATGCTGAGCATCTTTTTATATGTCTATTGGCCATCTGCATATCCTCTTTAGAGAAATGTCTATGCAGAGCCTTGACCATTTTTTTAATTGGATTGCTTGCGGTTTTTTTGTTGTGTTTTGCTTTTTTGTTTGTTTCTGGCATTAAGTTGTATGAATTCTTTATAAATCATGGATACTAATGTAATTGGGTGTATCATTGGCAAATATCTTCTGCCATCCAGTAGGTTGTCTTTCTTGTTGTTGATGATGGTTTCCTTTGCTATGCAAAAAATTTTTAGTTTATGTAGTTTTAGTTGTTTATTTTTTCTTTTGATTTTTCTTTTTTTTCTCCCCTCACTGAGGAAATATAGCAGAAAAAAAATTATTACTAAGAACAATGTCAAGAGTTTACCACTTATTTTCTTCTAGGAATTTTATGGTTTCAGGTTTTACATTAAAGACTTTAATCCATTTTAAGTTTATTCTTGAGAAGATCTAATTTCATTTTTTCACATGTATCTGTCCAGTTTTCCCAACACCACTTGTTGAATAAGCTTTCTTTATCCCATTGTATATCCTTGCCTCCTTTATCATAGATTAACTGACCACATAAGCATGAGTTTACTTCTGGGCTCTTTATTCTGTTCCATTGATCTCAGAATCTGTATTTATGCCAGTGCCATGCTGTTTTGATTACTGTGGCCTTGTAGTATAGTTTGATATCAGGTAGTGTGATACCCCCAACTTTATTCTTTCCGAAGATTGCTGTGGCTATTCAGGGTCTTTTTTCATTCCATATACATTTTAAAAGTATTTGTTTCAGTTATGTAAAAAACTGCAATTGGTATTTTGATAAGGATTGCATTGAATCTTTAGATTGCTTTGGGTAGTATAAACATTTTAATTGTGTTAATTCTTCCTATCCATGAGCACTGTTTATGTTTCCATTTATTTTTATCTTCTTCAATTTTTTTCTTCAATGTCTTATAATTTTACAAGATCTTGTACTTCCTTGGTTAAATTTATTTTATGCAATTGTAAATGTGATTGTTTTATTAATTTTTCTTTCTAATAGTTCATTAGTGGTGTATAAAATGCAACAATTTTTGAATATTAATTTTGTATCTTGCTACTTCACTAAATTCATTTATCAGTTCTAATAGTTTTTTTGGAGGGCTCTTTAAGGTTCTTTATATACAGTATTATGTCAATTGTAAATGGTGACAGTTTTATTTCTCCCATTCCTATTTGGATGCCTTTTATTTCTTTTTCTTGTGTGATTGCTGTGGCTAGGACTTCCTTAAATATTTAATTTCTTAATTTTCAGATTATTTACCCTTGAACAAATTTTTCAAGGTTTTTTTTTTATAAAAATCTTCTCTGGAGGAAACTTTAGTTGTTCCTGGCATATTTTAGTATTGCTGTAGTTCTCCACCATCTTGATATTAGCATAGTTAAGTGACTTACACTGGCCAAGCAAAGTGGGTAAAACTGATGTGTCACTGAATTGCTAGTTCTGGACTCTCCAACATGCTCTTTCCTCTACCATGTGGAGCATGTATTGATACCAAAGTGCCATAAGGCTGAAGCAGCCAGCACATGGAGAGTAGCCCAGCCTGCTCAGATTGTGTCAGTGGGAAGGAACTTCTCCAATTACTCACTAGGTTTTGATGGCTGTGTGTTCCTATGATAGATTGAAATGTACACAATATCACCAAATGTATTCTTTCTTATAGAAAAATTAAGAAGCAAATGTTGCTTTTATCACACATAACAAAATAAACTCTATATTGATTATAGCTATGTAAAACTATAAAGATTTCTAAAATAATTTATCTTTATGATTAGAAACTTAAATTGAAAAGAAACAAGTAAAAAAATAAAAGCAGAAGTCAAAGAAATTAAAACTACAGAAAAAAGAGGAAAACAAGAAGAAAGTTTGATAGATTTTTGTAAAGATCAATAAACTCAACAAATTTCTACCCAGACTTATCAGAAAAATAATAGCAAAAATATAAATGACCAATATTAGAAACTAAAGATGAGATATCACTATGAACCTTAAAATATTAAAAAAGTAAAATAGAAAATACCATGAAAAACTTTAGGACAATGCAGTCAACAGCTTGGATAAAATTGACAATTTTCTTGATAAATATAAGCTTTCAAATATTTCATTTAAGCCTGATATCTATTAATAAGGAGCTCTATACCCATTAAAATTGGATAAATAGGTAATTTTTTTCTATAAAATAAACTTCAGGCTGAAATGTTGGTATTGGTGAATTATATCAAACACTTAGGAAAGAACAAATATCAATCTAGACAATCATTTTTCTTTTTTTCAGAAAGTAGAAAACCCATTTTGTGAGACAACCATTATCCTGGTTCCAAAACCATATTAAGTTATTGCAAGGAAATTCAAACCAAGATTACACATTAGCATAAAACCAAAAAAATCCTTAACAAAATATTTGCAAGTTGAAATTAGTGATATATAAGATGGATGTGTTATAAAGGAATTTATCATAAGAATACAAGGTTTGTTCAATATTTTCAAAAAAACTCAATAAAGGTAATTGACCAAATTAACAACACATGGAAGAAAATATAACGTGAATAGAAAATGTATCTGACAAAATTTAACCTAAATTTATTATAAAAATTCTCAATAAGGTAGTAATATAAAGAAACATTTTTAAAAGTTATCTACATTATTTGAAAAATCATTTACAAAATCCTACAGGTAACATCAAACTTATGAGCAAAATGCTGAATGTTTTTCTTCTATATTAAGACAAGGTAAGACGTTAATGGTCACTACTTCTATATGACATTGTAGAAGTGAGTTCTTGATCAGTGTAAAAAGGAAAGAAAAATACCTAAAGAGATACAAACTAGAAAGAAAGATTTCAACACTCTTTGTTCGCTGATAATACTCACATAGCTGGAAAACATCCTAACAAATCTTCAAAATAGCTACCTGAAATAAAGTGTGTATCTAGTAGAATCAAATGTTATAAAATCAATATAGAAAAATCAAATTATTTCTGTATGCTAGCAATAAACAGTGAGGAGTTGGATTAAAGGTAATTTATTATGTCATCAATAACTTACTATATCATCAAAATTAAATACAGAGATACACTTAACAAATTATTATTATTTTTATATACCAAAAATTTAAAACATTATTAGGAGAAATAAATCAACTTAGTACATGAAAGACAGATACATTATGTATTGGAAGATTCAAATTTATTACAATGTAATTTATCTCAAAATCAATCTAGAAATTCAATGTAATTTTAAGTAAAATCCTAACAAGTAATTTTTGTAGCAGAAATTATCAAGGTAATTGTAAAAGTCATGTGAAATACACAAAACAATCTTAAAAAAAAACAACAAAATTTGACAATTTACAGTATTGATTCACAAACTTATTTTAAAGCTATAGTAATCAAGATAGTGCTGTACTGACATTTGAATAGACAACACAAAGGAACAAATTATTGAGTCCATAAATAGATCTAACTGTAAAGGGTCAATTAATTTTTGGAAAATTATCCAGAAGTGTACCTAAATCTAGATAGTGAAGTGTTTTCACCTAAGGAGAATAATACAGAAAGGAGCCAAAGTAATTAAATGGAGAAAAAAACAGTCTTTTCATTAAATGGTCCTCAAAAAACTAGATATTAATGTATTTTAAAAGGGAACTTAATACTTATCATGTACCATGCAATAAAATTCACTTAAACTTAGCTATGAAAAACTATAAAATACTTAGAATAAGGATACGGTAAATGTTTTCAACATCGGGATATTCAAGTTTTTGTAGATATGTTACTACAACTACAATGCATAATAATTATTTGTTAAATTGGACTTCTTCAAAATAAACACTTGCTATTTGAAAGGTAAGATCAAGGAAACTAAAATGAGAGACAAAGAGTAGAAGGAAACATTGACCATGCATGTATATGTTTCCAAAATGTGTAATTAAAAGAATTCAATAATAACATCACAAATAGTACATAAAAAAGACATTCAATCTTATATCATTAAGAAAATGCAAATTAAAAGTACAGTGAGCTAACATTATCTTAGAAATAATATTACTAGGACTGACGACAGCAAATTGAAGTGTAGCAACTAGAAATTTTATACATTGCTGGTCAGAATGTAAAATTTTGCAAACATTCGGTATTAACATTTGAAGCTAATTGTACATTTACAATAGGGCTAAATGATTCAACTCTAAGGCACTGACCCAAGAGACAGAAAATCAGGTGTCCATACAAGGATGTGCACATTAATGTTCGTAGCTGCCTTGGTTCATAATAATTCCCATCTGGAAACAAACCAGATAAACTAACAGACGACTGGACAATTCGATTTCAGAACCTCTGTAACGGAATTCTCGTCAGCAATGTTTGTACAGAATATACAGGTAAAACTGATACATAAAAACATGATACAGCTCAAACCACTGGAGAGTTGTTCTTTTTTAACTAGGCAAAAACAGTTATTACTCTTTGATTCCATTTGTGTAGAAATTCCTTAAAATTTGTAATTTATAATTTGTATTCATATAAAACTGTAGAAAACTTAAATTTCATCAGTTGGGATACAAAATAAAGAGGAGTTGAATGGAGCACACGAACGAATGCAGATAAATGGTGATCGAAACTTTTTAGGAAAATGGAAGTATCTTAATTACGGTTGCAGTTAGGTGAGTATTCTACACATTTGTCAAAACTCAATGAACCGTAGTTTTTACATATGCACATGTATGAAACCTTACAAAATGTATTTAAAAATAAAACCGGAAAATATCATTTAAATTTGCTGCTGAATCTCTGTCATTCCGCTTCTCCATTACAGCAGTTTGGAAGCTCAGAGCCCTCCTCTTGCGGTTGCTTCAGGCCTGTAGTCCAAGGTCGTTGTGGAGGTTTCTTTCAGATCGTCTTCCTAAAACCTTCATGGGTTTCCTATGAGTGTAACTGGGTTCGGACCCTGCTGTTCATAAATCTTTTTCATGGATCCTTTTATACTTTGTTGTTTGTTTTTGTTTGTTTGTTTGTTCTTTGTGAGACAGTTGTGGCACGACGTATTGACAATTCTCAGAGACTCCTCTGTCCCCTCTGATTGAGTCTCCTGCCCCCTGCCTGACAGCTTTTTCTGTGTCCTTAAAAGCAGGTCTTACAGCCACATCCTGGTTTCATCTACACTCTGATTATTTTTTTGTTATTGCTGTCAGACTCTTTTCAGGACGAAAATTCTTTTTTTTTTTTTAATTCTCCAACCATAACATCCTGAGCCTTCTATATTGCCACTAAATTCTGCTTACAGACTGCACACAACTGAAGAAGAAACATTTTAAATAAACTCAGTTGGGAATTTCAAAGAGGTCGTGGGAATCAGGGTGGGAATCCCCAGGGAGGCGGTTCACAGAACCGAGTGTGCGCACCGGGCTGCTCTTCTAATCCCATCAGCGCCCTCCCCGCAGCTGCTCTTAAAGTCTTAGGGAGGGGGCACGATGCTTCCCTAGGAAAGTCTGGGCCGTTTCAAACAGAGAAGATTAAGAGAACAAAAACACTCAGAAAGAAAGGCACTTCAGACTGCAAATCCGTGAACCTCTTTGGGATATTTTTGGTTTCGTAATTCTGTTTTTTGCCTTTTTCTTTTGACATTACTGATTTTTCCCTCACCTCTCTCCTGTAACCTCCCACCCACCAGAAAGTTTTCATGCAAAAATAGGGGATTATTTCACTAAGGCAGGGGTCTCTAGCAAACAGAAATCAGCACAGACGGTAGTTTGTATCTTTTGCCTACGTGGTTTGGAATTTATGTCATGCCAGAAAAATCTCTACGTTCTCTCTGTTCTTTCATTAGTAAGTTCTAAGGAATCTGACGCAAATGCTAAGTAAGCAACACCAAACCAAGTCACCTGGGGAGGACAGAGGAGGCATGAAGGCTACTCACTGATCTGGTTACAGAATGGGGTACAAGGGACTGGCCCGGTGGACAGGACTGACACAGCGACGCCAGCACTTGGGAACAGCAAAGCAATGCTGTTCTTGTCTCTCCGGGCCCCCCTTCTGTTCTGTTCTTTCTGCTGCCTCTTCCTCCTTCCTGAGAGAAGGTCACCGTGGGAGACGGATGAGCAGAAATCAATGGCGGCTGACTCCTCGGTGATGTGAGTCCATCCGTCAGGCGGGTGGCAGCCCCTCAGCCTTCACATCCGCCACCCCCACGCTGGCGAATGTCACATTCGGGACTCATTTGCATATCTGGGTAGCACTCCCTGTGGAGTTACATTGAACAATTTAGCAGCTGTGACAGCTTGAAATAGAAAAGCTAATGCAATTATCTCCTAGCTTCCTCAGTGCCTTCTCCTCCTAAACTAACTGGGAATTCCTAACACGGGAAGGGTGAAGGTCACGGAAAACACTCAGGTGTTTGCGGGATGTGCTCTCAGGTCTCCGGGCGGGGCTTCCGTGAAGTGAATGCGGGACCTCGGGCCGAGGGATGTCAAAGGAGGTTTTCTTTCTTTGAACAGTTTAAGTAGGTTGACCAGATGTACCATTTTAAACACGACAAAAAACAGCACCACCCACTGCAACAGTGTGTAGGTTTTAAATAAGACAGAAAGCACCCGTCCTGTCCCATCTCAGATGGCATGTAGGGTCAGCCTACTGACACCTTAAATGTAGCCCAGTGGACTAGGCTGACCCTACGTACCATCTGAGATGGGACAGGACTGCTGTTTTCTGTCCCTTTTCAAATGGTATGTCTGGTCGGCCTAATTTTAAGGGTTTTGTTTGTTTGTTTTTTTTTTACCTTTTCTTCTGGATGTCATAGTTTCTGATGTGAAGTATGTTATCATTCATACAGGCAATCCCTATGCACTGGGTATTTTTCCCCAGCTAAAAAGTTTTGCAAATTTTCTCTTTAGTTTTGTTGTGGTAGTTTGACTGTTATATATATAGCTGTGGTTTTCTGTGCCTTTTTCTTGCTAGATATTCCTTAGACCTACCTACACATGGTCGTTTTTCTCAAAATTTAGAATACTGGATATTGTCCACACATTCATTGTGCCCTGTTGTCTTTCTTCTCTGTGTCTGAAACTCTAATTGCAAGTGCATTAGACAATTGGATTCTATTCCACAGATTTTAATTGCTTTTCTCCTTAAATGTTTTCTCCGTTTCATATAGGATTATTTCCATAACTCGACTACATATTGTCTATTTCCTCTGCTGTGTCCATCTCTGATGTGTAATCTTTGTGTATACATCATCTCCATTGGTTTCTTCTTTCTAGCTTCCTTCTCTCTGTTGAAATTACCCATTTCTTCACACCTTTTGTCTTTAACATATGTACCATGGATATCATAATGGTTACTTTAAAGACAGGGTACTTTAAGCTACCCAACATTCGAAAATATAGTCTATTTATATGTCTGCCACTATGGAAAATTTCCTTTCTTGACAATGAGTTATATTTTATGGCTTCTTTGTGTGTCTCCTAATTATTTATTTCAAGCTGGACAGCATGCGTAGAACAACACTAGAGGCTAAAGTAAATGATATTAAGGCCCCCACAAATGGCACACACCTCCTTCTGCCAGCCTCCCAGCCTGAGGGCAGGCGTCCACATAAGCTGGGGCTGAACTTTGTTCTTGCTTTAGTAATATTCCCTTCAACCTTGGCTCCAAGATGATATCAGGATCAGCTAGGGCCTTCTGGTCGGTAGTGCTTGTGATCTACTGAATAAAATGTAAAGAATTCCTTTTACATCCTATCCATATAATTTCTGAAACATGAGAGCTCCCACTCTGTGTTAGTCTGGACACCAGTCTTTACGTTACAATACATCCTCATCGTGTAAGCACCTCGCTTGGGAAGGGATGGACACTGACTTCTCTCACTGATGAGGACACGACAGGTGTGGTGGTTGGAGAAAGCCGGCCTGGTGACGAATGGAAAATTCTGTTAAAGTTTATTCCTTTTCTATCTGTACCAACCACAGAGGTTTTAATTAAAATTTATTGATACAACTGAGTTTTATATCACATGTATGGATTTGTCTAAAATCTGATGCCTTCTTGAATTAACAATGCTAAATATAGCAACTCTATTCTACTTTATGCCGAGCGATCGTCAGTTAAAGCATCAGCCTGTGAAAGGGTCCCACAGGTGGCATTTTCCTGGACGTCCTAGACTCTTCCGGAGGACACACCGCCACGCGGTAGGTGTGCACCTGCACCTGCTGTTGGGGATGTGTGGTCAGTACGGCAGCAGCAGTGGGTTTCATATTGTGTCACACGCATGTCGGCAGGGGGACATGACTGGATAAGAGAGTATTCGGAACTCACATAACGAGCATATGTCACCCTTGATGACTCTTACTAAGCTTCAAAATGCCACCATGACTGCTGTTTTATCACAGTCCGGATCACTTTCAAGGTGCATGTACATAGAGTTTCTCCTCCAAATCCATCTCCAGGCCAACTTTTACGCCAGATGCCATCTACGTGTGCTGGCCGAGAGAAAAGCCCCCAGAAATCTCCTGACTAATCCTGTTGGAGAGTATCTGATAGCTCTTTGGTGAGATTTCCAAATCAGGTCGGCGTATCATCAGGTCCGGCTAACACTGAAACAAGAGGGAATTACCAGGTGACCTAGTGGATGAGGGTGGTCCTACCACAAAGTCCCAAATAGTTATGAATTCCACTAGGTTTTCCCAGATGGAAATTTGCTTCTTCTTTGCAGTGACTTACGTACTGACTGTCACGGCTGCCGTTTGTGGACCCCTGCACGCCTCGTTCCCACACGGCATCCCGTCAGTCCTGAGAATTGAGCGCTGATGTCCGTCTTGTTCTCTAAGATTCCAGGAGGAAGGCAGGCCAGGATGAAAGGGGCAAGAGAGAAAGGCAGCTCTTACTATCCCACGTATGAGGAAATGCGGGGGATTTCTTTCTTTCATCTCTAACTTCCCTTAATTCTCGTATGTAACGAGGTCAGTCTCAGCGCCATCCTGGAGATGAGGCTAACAAGACTTGTCAGGGTCTCATAGCTAACTTGGTCGAAGCAGGACTGTCCTTGCAGACAAAAATGGGGAGCCTGGGCTTCCAGGGCTCCCCTGGGGTCCTCTGGCCACAACTCTGTGCACAGCTGAGGAGCCCTGGGCCCAAAGGAATCGCCCGCTGGAGCTGCACTATCCCTTGTAGACCGTGTTCACATATAAAACGGAAGAGGCCGCAATTATTGACTCATCAGAAAAAAATCACCAACGTAGACAGACATTAGAACTACCATATACAAACTATAATATGAATATGTTGGATATACTTAAATAAATAAAATTGACTGCAGGCAGAATAAAGAGAAGAGACTATAATATGTAACAATAAACTTAAATATTAAATAAACAGATATTCTAGAATGGAAATTCTAATAGAAACTGAATGGCTACACACCAAAATAAAGAGCTAAAGAGAGATGTAGCGATACTTCTAGAAAATAAAGCACATACTTAGCCTGAAGAAATTACACAGGAAGTACTCTGCATTTAGAGATTGCTTCGAGAGCATTCTGTGTTTCACGTTAGTGGTAGACGCACGGTGGTTTCCTCGGCACGGCACACCTGGTCTATGTGCACACTCTGTCACTCTGTTTCTCTTCTGGCTTCTTCTAGAAGCCAGGCAGCACTATCAAGATTGACATAAACCATAGGTTTTGCTCTGATGTCAACTCAAGGTTTTTCCTGACTATCCCCACAAGTGCCACCTGTCAGTGGTGCTTACGTTCCGGAGGTTTCTGCCACCTGTGTCTCTCCACGCTCGGGTTGGGACTGGCCTTCTGCCTCCTGCAATAGCGCCTTAAATTTGCGTTCTGAGCCAGTGGAAATGGGCGTGTGTCCTCGGAGAAATCCTGGCTCCAGAGCTTTCGGCCCTGCAGACGCATGCCGTGGTTTTGCTTCTGGCCAGGATATTGCGCAAGAATCTTTACAGCTTGGCTTTAAATTTTAACTCACTGGAAATTCGTTGAATCTGACATTCATCGACACCCCATATGTTCTTCATATTTGTGGACTAGGAAGCGTTTTTAGTCTCATAGGCAATTATATTTAATATATTTAACAAAATATTTTTATATTTTTTATATGTGGATGCACACACAACTGTTGTGAGAATGTTGTGTTAACATTCCTAGTTACCACATATGAGTAGGAGGGCTGTCCGGAAAGTGTCCAGCCATGTAATATGAAGGCAGTTATGGCTGGGCTTTCTCCAGACAGCCCTCGTATTTCATAATGACTGCAGACATTTTCCACTTTAAAATGTGGAATATGTATTTTAAATTACATTACTGTACCCCTGAGCTCAGGGACATTAGGATATAATAAACTGATAAACTGTGCAAATATAAATATTTATATAAACACATAATCATACACATTTAAATAGGGTGCTTTCTCTGATTATTCTAACTCTGAGTGAATTAAAATACCTTTCCATACTAAGAAACTTGACTTTTGATGGAGACGGGAGTGAGAGTTCCGATACGTGTGAACTCCGGTATGATTAAACACAAGAGAGTGTCTTGTTTAAACCTGATCGTCCTTTCTTAGAAATCCCACACCCTCCACAGAGCAGCACATGTTAAGACTGTTTACCTCTCCTGCTGCTGGTCTTCCGAGCTGCCGTTCTGACATTGGGGAATCAGAGGAAACGGGGCTTCGTCAGCCCCTCAAAGGCGGCCAAGTGTCACTGCCTCAGGCCCTACTGAGCGCGCCAGGGCACGGGACCTTCAACTAGACACGCTGACTCCGTCACAGGGCTGGTGAGCTTGTGACCCGACGCACCGCAGGCCGGGCGGGACCCGCTCTTGTGAAGGGTGGCGGAGGCAGTGGCCGTCACCCCCAGGTTCTAATGGGCCCCGCAGGGGGAGACCCCTCGTGCTGTGCACCGCGGGCCACGTGCACTTGGTAGCACAGGCCGTGGTCCCCGGCGTTAGCATTTCTGCCGCCCGGACTCTGGAAATCACTCCTCTCGGTGTCGCCTCTAAATCTTGTTTGTTAGATTTCCTAGAGGCTCGGAGAATCTTAATATCCTTCAAACGCATTCCTCTTCAGGTTAAATTGCTCATACTTTATTTGTTGCTTTCAATTTCGTTTCTAATATAAAAAGTGATAGGTAATATAGCTTACTTTATTCTTTCGTATTTCCTTTGAGCAAATAAATGTCAACATTCATTAACTATAAGACAATGATTCTGCAGGATGATTATGATTTGGGCTAACCTTTATTTGAAGATAAACTACCCAGGCACTGCGTTAAGAGTTTTATACGCAATGTCTTGTCCGATATTTTAAATGACCACCTAAATCAGGTGCTATTATTATCTTCATCTTACAGATGTGAACGCTGACCCAGACAAGGACTTAGTAGCTTGCCCAAAGCCACACGGGTTGCAAATGTGACAGCTTGTTTTCTGCCGTCACAACTTCAGAGGTTCTATTCCTATTGAGATACAGCTCAAATGTACAAACTACTGTGAAATGGAAAACACTACCTTGTGTTCAGTTTGACGTTCTATTAGAAGCTTATTACATACCAGGTACTGTGATTAGAGCTAGAGAGACATAACAAATTCTGTAATATGTCTATCATTATGTCACCGTTCAGGTAAAAAAATGTAAATTAATAACTACTGTATGTCACGCAATGTTCTACCATAATGGGGTGTACACAGTATATGGAAACTCACGCAAGGGAATGCTTGCTTCTCAAGCGCAGACCACACGCGTGTGACAAGGGCTGCTCCCCCCGTGTACACGGCGTCTGTCCTTCGGGCAATTCCTTCTGTAGTGTCTGCAAACGGGAAGGGTAAGGTGTGAGGGGTCCCCACAGACTCCAAACCCCAAGGGTTGCTCCTGACACTCCACATACCACAGGGCGTGGCAGGTCTTTCCTGTGTGAGTTTCCGTACAATTCTGCGTTGTCAGGGGCTTCGCAAGGTTCTGTGTTGGGGAGATTGCAAAAAGAAAACAATTATGCCAGCTTGGTTTGTTTGATATTCGAATGTTATGAGACAAATGTATGAGCTTATACTGGTCATTGCTGGCCTGCCTACACCGCACAGAATTCATATAACATAGTTAGATGCAGGAGAAAGAGACTGCCAATGAGGATCAAGTCTGTGCTTCTAATGAGAGGTCTGACGAACACGTAAGTCAGTAAGAACCCCCACAAAGGCATCTCGGCTGTGAAACATTCAGGGGAGGTAGGCCAGACAGGAGCCGTGTTAGCTGGCCATCGCTGCTGACTTACAGAACACAAATCTGTCCTTTTACAGTTTGGGCCAAATCCAGCCAGAATGCGTCCCGGGAGGCTCACATCAAGGTGTCAGCAGGGCTGCATTGGGACTCCGTCTCCTTGGTCATTCCACCTTCTAGAAGCACCTGCATCCCTTGGCTCTTGGCTGCTTGTCACCTTTAAAGCTGACAGCAGCTCTCTCCAACGTTTGCTTGGGTCGTCGCATCTTCTCCTGTGACTCTGTGTCCCCTGCTGCCGGGATAGTCCAGGGTGATCTCATCTCAAAACCTCTCAGCTACCTCCGCAAGGTCCCCTGGGTCATGTAAGTAACAGAGTGACAGGTTCTGGGGCTTCAAACGTGGAGTCCTCCAAGGGGCCATCACGGAACCATGTTCCTTCTACCTCAGCACCGTTTCTCTCCTATGTGTGGACCTCTTTCTCGCTCCCAATTTATTCTCCTAAAATATGCAAATGTATTGGAGAATGTCTCTGTAAAGGAAAGAAGCCCTCTTTGGACTTAATATCTCTCTCCAGTTCCTGTCCGACCAGTCTGGTTCTTTTACAACCGAACCTTCAGTTTCTTCCATTCACCTTCTCCTTTCCTTCTCTCTGCATCAGTCTCCATGTCACTGCAATTTTATTCCCCCAGGAGCGCAGGCGGCCAGTAACCCCAGTGGCATCTCCGCGCCCGACTGACCCAGCGAACACCGCGACACACACAGGGGTTTCCTTCCTGAAATACCATTCACTTTGGATTTTACGATTTTACGAATTCATGTTTTCATAGACTTCCTCTGCTTGTGGGCTGATCTTTGCTCAATTCACTCGAAAAGTTTCTTTTTCCTAAATCTAAGCTTTTCCCCATGCTGACAACATGGTTTCTCCCGGGGTAATCGCATTAACTCACTTTAAATACTGTCTGTATGTCTTCCCGTCTTGTTCTTCTTTCTGGGAATAAATGAAAAAAGTACATATGTACCTACTTTTGTTTAGTTAGAGAAAAATGGATAGTTACTCAGCTCTGTTTTCCACTGAAGTCATGGCTTGTAGAATTTCCACATCAGCACGTGCACGTCTAGCTCATCTTCATGGGGTATGGCAGATATCTGTGATGTAGATAATCGATGACCTTATACGTGAAGCTTAGTTCATGCAACTAGGCTTTATTGAGCAGCTCCAATGTCATCTATGTTTATTATAGAAGCATTTGGCAACAAATGTAATATGTTATAAGAAATACTTTATCAGTGAGGAATGCCATAGAATGGTATTTAATTTATTCTGAATGAAAAATAATAGATATTACAATAGTAAATACCTTTCTGATTGTCTCACCGTCCCATAAGCAGAGTCCAGTGGTTGAGTAACTGACCTCCTGATGTATGAAAGGACCTGAAGCTCCTGGCACAGCGGGTGAGCAGCTCCTGAATGACATTTGGAACGTCATGAGTGTTAACCATTTTCGTCTTTGGAACGAGGACCGTGCGTGTGAGGTAAACAGGCCTGCGCCGCGAGTTTCTTCTGAGCAACGATCCGGGCTGAAACTCAGCATTTTCTGTTGTCACATCGCTGCTGGCACGTACGTGCCACACGGAAGGGGCTGACACGAGCAGAGCTGGCCCTGCTCACGGGGACACTGTCTGCTTCCAGGAGCTGAGAACACCCCAGCGGTCCGGGCAATTCATCCCTCGTCCCCACACCGACAGGGAGACGAGCGCGCCGTCTGGAAGAGCCCAGCAGACGCTTCTGTGACGTCCTCCAGCACGGTCCCCTTGGTGCTGCCAAAGCCTTTCTGACCCGAGGCCCGTTTCGCCCCGTGACTGTCCAAGGGACTGGAGGACTGGCAGGCCCGGCCGGCACTTGTCTGAGCTTGGATTGTTTCTCCTTCCACGTCAGAGGCTCACACACACACACCGATGCAGGAAGTCAGCGTCAGGTCCCCCCGGGGACAACGCAGGGGGACGCCAGCCACGCTGCTGAGTAAAACCGTGCTGGGCAGACAGCGCCCACCCAGAGGCACGCACGGGCCCGGCGCCTGCCCCCGCGTCCCGTGGGGTGACCATCCGAGGTGCGCGGTCCCTTTCTGCGCCTGCACGAGAGGCGCTGTGACTAAGCCGTGCCCGTGCCCTCCGCCCGCAGGATGCCCCACCGAACGTCTCTGTCACGTTGGAGGAAATGGCTTCCGGCTGAAGCCAGAACCTTTAGATCTCAAACCGATCCACCCGTGGACGTGGCTGGACCCGGGTGCGGAAGCGGGGGGTCCCCACCAGACCCAAGTGGGGACACAGCCCTTCCGGGTCCGGACGTCCAACACGGCGCTCACGGGACGCCAGAGAGCTTCTTCCTGAAGGCTCGCTTTCTCAAGACCTGGACTTGCAGAAACTTTTCCATTTGAAATCATTTCAATTCAAAGGAAGATGCGCAACAGCAGCTTTCACCCCCAGCCCCCACAGAGAGCATTTCCCAAAACCCCAGCAGCGCAGCAAACGCAGGCATGTGACAGCAACGCGACACGCGCGCCTAGTCACGCGCTTCTCCTCACCCTTCCCCCGGCAGCTGTGCCATCGTGTCGATCCCCACGACTCTGTCATTTCACGAATGTTGTAAAAACGCAATGAGAAAGTACACGAAGTATTTTAACAGCTTTGTGATGTTATGATGCCCACCCAGAGCATGCAAGTCAGTGCCTCTTAGTACGGTCACAGGGTTGTGTCACCATTATCACAATTCTGGAACATCTCACCCCCAAGCCAGCCTCATACCCAGGAGCAGTCACTCCCATGACCCCACCCCAGAGCCCACACAGAATCAGGCAATCAGGAACCTGCTTCCTGCTTTGTGTCCGTCTGGGTCTTTCTTTCCAGTCTAGGTCTCTCACATGACTACAGCCACGCAACGGGGGTCCTCTGTAAGTGACTTCTTCCACTTCATCAAATCGCGTCAAAGTTCATCCACATTTTAGCGTGCCACAGACTTACACTCCTTTTCCACACGTATTTCTGAACAATATTCCACGTTATGGACAGACTACACTTTAGTTTCTCATTTGGGTTGTTTATGGCCTTTGACTAGTACGAATACCACTATGAACAATTGTTCTCACATCTGTTCACATGTGAGGACAAATGTCACCCATTTGCTGAGTCATGGTAACTGTAAGTTATCAAATGGGCAGGTCACGTCTTACTCAGCTCTGTGCCGCAGGGGTTGAGTAGAAATCCTTTCATTTCTCTATCAGAAATACCCAGGAAGGTAGTCGCTGAGTCATATAGTATGAATGTAACTCTGAAAGGAACCATCAAGTTTCCAGAGCGGCTAGAAAGGTGTCACCGTCCCCGAGCACTGTGCAGGGAGCGGGGTACCCCCGTGCCCCATCCTCATTAGAGCTCTGCCCGGTCCGTGTATCATTTACACTTTAGCGCTTCTTAGGAGACCGAGGGCTACCTCGGTGTGGCGTGCGTGTCCATCTCCCTGATGGACAGTACTGTCACCACCCTGAACATTTGCTCTTGCATAGCCTCTTCCCTGGCATTTCTCCCAAGCCCGTGGTAACGTTCAGAAAATACTCACATTATGAATTCGAGCCCTTGGTCAGCTGTGTGATTTGCTGAGACTTGCTTCCCTCCGGTGGCTCCCCTTTTTATCTGCTTAACAAGGTCTCTCACAAAGCAAAGGATTCATTTTGGTAAAGTCCGAGTTTGGATTAGGTTTTGTGTGGACTGTGCTCTTGGGGTCACGTCTCATCTTAGGTCGCGGTGATCTTCTCCAGTGTTACACTTACATATTTGTTACACTTACTTATTTGTTACACTTACTTATTTGTTACACTTACATATTTGTTACACTTACTTATTTGTTACACTTACATATTTGTTACACTTACATATTTGTTACACTTACTTATTTGTTACACTTACATATTTGTTACACTTACATATTTGTTACACTTACTTATTTGTTACACTTACATATTTGTTACACTTACTTATTTGTTACACTTACTTATTTGTTACACTTACATATTTGTTACACTTACATATTTGGATCCACCAGTTAAATTTTTAAATGAATGTGAGGCTTGGTGAGGTTTGCTTATTTGTTTGATTGTTTGTTTGTTTGTTTGATCTATGAATGTCCATTTGTCCCAACACAATTTACTTAAAACACTGTACGTCTCCATTGAGTTGTTTCTGCCATTTGGTGGGAAAATCACTTGGGTCTGTCTGTGTTTGTCCATTTCTAACTCCTGGCAATGTTCATTTGTGACCCGAGCCTTATGCTCCTAGAAACCAGCAAAAGTTAGTTAAGAAGCCTCCTCAACCTTCAGTTCTAAGAAGCTGCATGCTCTACCTGAGAGCTCAGCCCCTTGTCCAAAGGGACATCTAACAGGGATGCGTGCATGCCATCTAGGCCACATAGGCCAAATCAAGAGAATCGGAACCCAAGTTTGGTTCACAGCATTTTGTTCCCATGGATCGGTGGGGCAAACAGTTCAGCTAATAATTTATAAGGCAAAGAATTGAAGTTTGGGGTGCCTGTGTCTAGCCTCGTCAGCGGAAAACAGGGAAGAAACCTACCTAAGTTCTATGGCAGAGGATGTCACCATCACTGAGGCTACTGCTGTGCTTCATATCAACTGCTTTCCACATGAAACATATCTGTCCTCAGAGATGTGACAGCAGAAAATTGTGAGGTTTAGCTGAAATTGGTGTTCAAAAGAAACCACATTATTTCTATACCTATTTAACAAAGCATACGGCAGGGGCTCTTACTACACATGTCTATATTTTTGGAATATTGCCTCTCTTTTTTGAAGGAGCCTTCTTACATTAGGGGAACCCCACTGTTTTTCTGTGAGTCCGCCTGCCTGGGTGCACTGGCCCAAAGAAACGCACAACAGGCAGAAATTTACAGTACAGAAAAAAGGTTTAATTGTGAATTGGCCACTTTGAAGACAGAGAGCTTATGTTCTACAAACCCAACTCGCCGAGGGTGTGTAGGTCTCAGATTCCAAGAGTCAAAATCCCAAAACACTGTGGGTTGGGGGGGGGGGGGTCCAGCGTCATGCTGGGAGCTGATTGGTCAGAAATGAGGTAAGGGTCACAGAATTTCTTCAAGTCTTGAGGACAATTCTGAGATCCTTCTGGCCGGCCTCATGGGAAAGTAGGCAGGGGGCATTCCCCCTTAGGGCCCAGGAGCTGAACCATAACGGAGGTCCAGCTGTTCCCCTTAGGCTGCCAGGGTCCCACCGTGTGACCACCAGTCAGGGGCTGGCCACTGTCTTCTGTCGCCTCTGGTTCTCTGAGGGGTGTGTAGGGAGAGAGAGGGATAAGACTTTTAGAGCTGGAATTTAAACTATATTATATCAAAGTCACAAGGACCCTTGGTCTTACTTATGGGAAAGTTCTTACCTCTGCTCCAGAGAAGGAGAAAAATACTTAAGAACTGACTATTTCCCAAGTGGATTCAGTAATCACTCACGCTATGGCTGGCATTTCCGGTCTAACACCCAGGGAAGTGAGCTTTACTGAAATGACTGGGCTCCCCTTTACGGAATGATCATAGTATCAGAATCACATTTACTAAAATTTTTTTTTCATTTTCTTTCCAGAAAGAGCCATAAGAAAATGGTAACAGTGGTCCGTCACCTCTAGAGAGGTCAGCTGGGCATTGTGGTGAGGATTCACGCTCTCACTTCTCATTCCATTTCTTTCTAAATAGTTTAAACGTTTTAACTACATGTGCAGTGCTCTTCCATATTTGAACCTGGACAGCTTTTGCTGTGCTCATTGTACTCTCTTTCCTAATTAAAGAAGGAAGAACAGCGGCAGAAAGACCCCCAAACCTGCAGGCTTCCTGGACGTGCAGGTTCTATCAACATTATTCAGTGTGACCCTTGCTCCTGGAACGTATTAGAAGCTCAACACCTGTTCATCTCATACATAAACAACAAAAAGTGATCCAGAGATTTAACATCACCTTGAAATGAAAAGGACGGGTCTGTTAAAGTTTGAAGTGAGCTGATTCCATTGTACTTTCTTTTAGCACAGGTTACTCTGCCGGGTAAGAAACGATGACATACCCGTGAACAAGAGGCTTCTCGTTCTGAAGTCATTACCCCGTGAGTCTTCCATTCAGTTATTTAGTCAGCCAGTAAATATTTACTAATGCCCGTATGCGTGACATGTAAGGCATCGAGTGGGAAGCACGCACAAATGTGTTCATGAACTTTCTTGTGTGGATGTAATCATAAATATGCATTGGGACAAAGCCCTGTGACAGAGAGATCATGAAATCGCTGCTCCAGGAAGGACTCCCTGATTAAATCACAGGCAGATTTAAATCTAAAGGTGGGGGGAAGCCAGCAGGTGGGGAGGAACTTTCTAAGGATGAATAGCCCAAGTTCAAGGGAGCTCACCGTCCTCCACGTGCCCGGTGTACACGGGAGCCCGGCTGCTGTCAGGAGCGAGGGGCGGTGCCTGAGATGGGGGGGGGGGGCGCCACAGACATTCCAGTGGTGGCGCCAGAGATCCCGGGGAGGGGGGTGTGGATCAGCACCAGAGACATCCTGGGGGCGGTGCCAGAGATCCCAGGGGGGGGGTGGGAGGATGGATCAGCACCAGAGACATCCTGGGGGCGGGGCCAGAGATCCCGGGGGCGGTGCCAGAGACATCCTGGGGGCGGTGCCAGAGATCCCGGGGGCGGTGCCAGAGACATCCTGGGGGTGGGGCCAGAGATCCCAGGAGCCAGTTCAGATACAGTCACAGGGCAGAATTTATTCTGTAGTCTGAGAGCAATGAGAAGCCACCAAAAAGTTTTCAGACTAGGGATAGATAATTTATCAACACTGTTTTCCTGTATTTATTGACATACTCATGAAGGATTTTTATTCTTTAGACTGCTAATATAATGAATTCTATTAATTGGTTTTTGAATGCTGAACATATTTAGCATTTTGGAGACTTGCAGGTGGAATATTATTCTAGATAATCTGTCATCTAAGTTTTTGCCAGTATAATTCTATGTATATATCTATATATATATTATTGTATTTAATTCACTAATATGGTGCCAGGGATATTGTTCTGCAGTTTTTGTTTTCCTTGTACTTCCTTCGTTTATTTTGAGAATCAGGTTAAAGGCTGTATCGTGGGGAAAGTATTCATTCCTCTTCTTTCCCTGGTAGAGACTGTGTCGCATTGCTATTTCTTCTTTAAATGTTTGGTGGGCTTGAATCTTCGTGGGGGAGTTTGGCCAGGCGCGCCCCTCAAGGAATTGGTCGGTTTCTTCTGAACTGTCAGATCTGTGGGCATGTGGGTGGGCGGGGCATCTCCCTTAGGATTCTTGCAAAGCCGCTGGGGCTCGTGTGACATCCCTTCTACCTGGTTTCTGATTCCAGCCATTCGTGTCTCCTCTCTTTTTCTTTGTCAGTTTTGCTAGAAGTTCATCAATTTTATTGAGTTTCCTTCAAAAATACAGCTTTCAGTTTGTTCAATTTTTCTATTATTACTAAGCATTTAATTTAATTGATTTCTACTCTATCTTAATTATTCCCTTCCTTCTATTTGTCTTGGGTTTGTCATCCTCTTTCTACTTTCTTGAGGTAGGAGCTTAGGTTATTCATTTGGGGCATTTCCATTATCTTTTAAATGAATTTTAAAATAAAGGGATATGTCTTTCTCACTCCTGATGTTTACCATTCCCAGTGCCCTCAGTTCCTCTATACAGGTCCGCATTTCAACTCATACAATTTTCCTTTGACTAACTACCTACCTTAAACATTTCTTTGGTTGCTAGTGATGAATTTGTTCAGTCTTCGTATATCCAAAGTGTTAATTCTATCTTTATTTCCAAAACTTCTCTGGATCTCGAATTCTAATGTTACCTTCCACTTTCACTGCACATGTGCTCTCGCTCGGTCCTCTAACCAGTGTTGCCGGTGATGAACAGTCTGCACCCCCCATACACAGCATCATTTTCAACTGGTTTCATAAGTTAGGGTTTGCTGCTGGTTTTAAACAATTTGATTGTGGTTGTCCTTGTAATTTTCTTCATATTTCTGCTGATTACATTTTATTAAACTTTTTGGGTCTGTGTATTTACAGTTTCTACTAAGTTTGGGGGGAATTTGGCCATGTTTCCTTATATATTTTGTTACCCACCCCCATTTTCTAGGATTCCAATTATACACTTTTTGGGCCTCTTGATGATGCAGAGCTTATCGATTCTCTGTTTATTAAGGACACGCTGTGTCCTTTTGAATAGCTTTTACTTTTTATTTTGCTATGTCCTAAGTTAATTTGTCTTTTTTTGTTCTGCCACGTATAATATGTTGTTAATCCCACACAATATATACTTGATATGAGGTCTTATATATTCATACTTAGAATTTTGATTTGAGTATTTTATGTACTTGTATCTGTCCTCAACATGCTCATAACTGACTCTCCTTTTGAACATGTAGAATATGTTCACAATAGCTTCTTTACTGTTATTGTCTACTTCCTGTGCCATTCAATGGTCAGTTTCTATTGAATGACTATGCCTCATATTTTGGGTCATTTTTCCTGTTTCACTGCATGCCTGATTTTTGATCCCATGCCTGACAATGTGAATTTTACCTTGTTGGGTGGTATTTTTCCCTGTGTGTCTTTTGCTGTATTTGAACTCTATTTTAGGATTCAGTCAAGTGCCTTGGAATCAGCTGCTCCTTTCTAGGCTTGCTTTTAAACATTCTTTGATGGGAACAGTACGATCTCTAACCTAGAGCTACTTTGACCAGGATACTACAGCAATACCCTTCTGCGTACTCTGGTTAATATACTATTTTCAAACTCTGCCCGATGAGAACACGTGCTATACTTACCGCAGTGTGAGACCTAGCTGCACCTGCTCATGTCCAGCTGTCTTTCCCCAGCCCTGAGTCCTGCTCAGTCTCAACAAGACTCCTCAGATCTCCAGATCGCTCTATGCAGCTGTCCCTCTCTAGTACCGGGCTTTATGAGGAGCCTCTCCGAATCACCAATTCTGTTTCCTCGCCTCAATCTGGCAGTCAGGCCCTGCGTGGTTCCCTTACACTGTACTGCCACCTGGAAAATCTCTCCAGAGAATGAGCTGGACCAACTCGAGGGCTCACCTCACTCATGTCCCTTCATTCAGGGGTCACTGCCTTGCGATGCCTAGCCCCAGTATCTGAAAACAACGTTTAATGTATATTTTTGGAATCTTACTTGTTCAAGGCAGAAGTTCAAATATAACCCCTAGTACTCCATTCATGGTCGGAAGGAAAATTTATAGCACTCCGCTCTTAATCAGTATAACTTGATCATATTTTCTATATCTGGTAGAATCAAAGCATTATCTTTCGTTAAAATTTTTTAAAATTCTCTTTTGCTGGCACATAATTTAGGAGGATTCAAGATCGTGTGTCAACAATTCATCACTGACCCCACACCCGCCTCAAGCAGCACAATCACACCCTTCGTGGGCCACAGGTCAGTGGCAGTGACGTTGAAAGTTGGTCGGCTTTTGCAGTGGCCTCAGGTAAGTTTTAATCTCCATGCAAACACCACTACTCAGTCAGTCCCTGTGGCCTTTCAGAGTCACCCTTCTCTTGCACACTGTGCGGAACAACTGCTAGCGCCTGAGCTTCCAAATCAGTCATGTACCCTTCGGCACCTCCGCCAGGGAAGGCATGTGCTTTGTATTATTCACTAACTTCAAAGAGAGGAGAGTAAGTGGGAAATCCACAGCGAACCTGAGATAAGAACTGTCATAAATAAAAACTGGGATGGGGTGGGACAGTGCTGAAGAAAGCCTGTAGAGCTCTTTGACAGAGAAAACCTTCCGAATTCTCGCACACCTGTCACCATGGGCAACGTGACTACTCCCTGTGCCCGGCAATAAAACCGCACCACGCCGCACGGGATCACATGCAGTGTTAGTATTTATTTTCTTCCTCTGAGGGCATTAATACTCACCTCTTTTTTTTTTCTTGTAGAAACACATTCAACTCAGTCACCTTTCCAAGGATGATTCTGTATGTGCCCTTATCCATTATTTAACCAAGTACAATGACTGTGACAGAGAGCCAAGGTGCACGTTGGTCTCTGCAGAGGTCAAAATGCCATAGAGGATGCAAAGACAAGTGGACCAAACAGATGGAGTTTTCTCCCTTAACGGGACCACACAGGTCAAAGCGGCATTCAGAAAAGTGCACAGGGAAGTCGAGAGGCAGCTCCCCACGATGGTGATGAGACCCCTTGCCCCCCCCCAACATCTCCCCCGGCCGGTGCATGCTCTGAGGCTGTTCTCTTGGTGCTGCAGTGTTGCAAAGTGATAAGCAATCAGATGCAACATGCATCTGCCACCTTACTGTCTTCTTGAAATGGCATTTAACTTGACTTGATGACCTGAGTTTAAGTGTTGAACATGTCCTGAGGAAAACCATCAAAACCAACAGCTATGTTTAACCCTTTCGTCCCCTACCCTAGAAATGCAGGCGGAAGAGTACACGAGGGCTGTCCGGGACAACTCCGGCCATTGTCACTGTAACAAGAATGGTTACATGGTGGGTACTTTCCGGACAGCCCTCGTGTATAGTATCTCCATATTTTTTTAAGAAATTAAAATATATCGTTGAAGCAGAAAAGCAAGACTAAATGAAAATAGATTACATTTTTTGTGTGAAAATACAGAAAAGTTAAAGTTTTTCTTATAGAAAAGGTAAAAGTACACTCAGAGAGGTGGAGTGGGCTGACCCGAGAGCGGAAGCAGCCCCCCTTCCACTGTTTAGGGGCTCCTGTGTCTCTTGGTATAAGCTCTTCCCCCTTTCTTTTCTGCGTGATCCTCCTGAAAAGGGACAAGGCTGCATAGTCCCGTCACAGGCCACCTCACAGGGGGCAGACACCCTAATGGCTTTTCAGTGTCTCACCAACTTGTGCGGCTGAGGGGCACGGGGGTCATGGCAAGAGCTACAGAGGGGAAGAGGAAAGGAGAAGAAAATTCACCTCTGGCCCCGGGGTGGGGAGGGGGCACTGCGTACCTGGAAATAATCCGGGTCACTGCACCGGGAACACCTTACCGTGAATGGCGATTCCCCCTCGGTTCTTTGTCTCTAGAAGGAAAGAATTCAGTCAAGAGAGAGTTTGTAAAAACATAGAAAAGTTACGAGTTTATTAGTAAAAGAAAAGTACACTCGGAGACGTCGAGCAGGCTGACCCCAGAGCAGGAAGCAGCACCATTTTAATCTTTTAACAAAAAGAGAGAATCGATTTTTTTATGCAAGGAATAAAAACATAGGTAAACATTAGAAAATAATGAAAAACAAATTTGGGGGAGTGATGTCATCAAGATGGTGACATACACTGTCCCCCACTTCCGTCCCCTCAACATAACAAAGGCCACACAGGATGAACTCATAAGCTAACATCATACTCAATGGTGAAATGTTGAAAACATTTCCTGTAAGACCAGGAATAAGACAAAAGTGCTCACTCTCACCACTATTATTTAACACACTTCTGGAAGTCCTAGCTAGAATAATCAGGAATAAAAAGGCATCTGGCCAGAAAGGAGTAAGTGAAAGTATCTTTGTTTGCATATGATTTGATCTATTCTATAGGAGATCCTAAAGACTTCATCCAAAAACTGTTAATACTAATAAGCAAATTAAGTACAGTTATAAGATATATTCAACATAAAAGAATCAGTTGTGGTTCTATTCATTAACAATAAATTAGCTGAAACATGAAGAAAATCTCATTATAATATCAAATAGTATAAAATACTTAGGAATAAATTCAACCAATGAGGGGGAAGATCTGTATAATTAAAACTATAAAACATTGATGAAAATAATTGAGGAAGACACAAATGGAAAGATATTTCATTTTCATGGATTGAAAGAATTAATATTGTTAAAGTGTCCGTACTACTCAAAGGAATCTATAGATTCAATGTAATCTCTATCAAAATTCCAATGGAATTTTTTATAAACATAGAAAAAGCAATCTTAAAATTTATTTGGAACCACAAAAGACCCAGAATAGTCAAAGTGATCCTGAGAACTAAGAACAAAGATGGAGGCATTACACCTCCTGATTTCAGACTATATAGCCAAAGTATGGTAATGGAAACAGTATGGTGTTGGCATAAAAATATTAGAAGCATGGAACAATGGAAACAGAATTGAGAGCCAAGAAATAAACCCAGGCCTATACAGTCAACTAATATTTATCAAGGGAGCCAAGAATACTCAATGAGGAAACAACAGTCTCTTCAATAAATGGTGCTGGAATAATATTTGAAGAAAGCAGATTGTCAGCAAGTTCTTTTGACTGAATAGATGAAGAAAGACATTGAGCTAAGCTCCCAATCTCTTTCCTTTGGCAATGGAGTCAAAAGAAAATGCTGGAAAGGATAGAAGCATGGGTCATTAGAGCAACAGTGCAGTTATGAGAAAGATGGAAGATGGACATCAGGTATACCAGGACTCAGCCACCTAGACAGATAAAAACGATACTCAGTCCAAATGAACCTAAATAACAGATGCATCTCAGTGTAAACAACAAATAGGATGATTGTGGGAGACGGAAAAATAATAGTTTCAAGTTAGGCTGAAGGAATTTCTGAGCCCAGTAAGATACATCTCTGAAAAATTTGAATTTGGCATATTGTGACCTTTAAAAGGATTCCAAAGTTCAGGGGTTGATCAACTTTATCCTTCAACATTCCAAATTCAAAAAAGCTACTTGGTTAAATAAAAAAATTTATTTTAATGCAAGCATATGTAGCTTCAAATCAATGTATATGCTTTCCCATTTCAGAATGAAGAAAATACCTAGTCAAGGGAATTTTTACCTTGATTTCTTTTTTCTAATAGTAATGATGAATTGTGCTGTGTCATCTATATTCCCATGACATATCACTTTTATAACCCTTAATGTGCAACTACAAGACAGCAAGGTTAGAGGTTCAGGGGGTAGCTGGGTACAGGGTTATTTCTCACTGAGAAGCCAACTGGCCCATACAGAGATTATAACCACAGCCTTGGCCTTGTAATCATCAGTCTAATCTCCAGAGCTAAATGACCCAGACAATAAAGACTACAGAAGATGCCTGGTGAGCTATTAGGTTGATGAATGGGAGGTGTTTCAGAATATGGCATCTTGTGAAAAATAATATAATAATTTAAGTAGTTGTCTATCCCAGTAGTACCAATTTATAGCCAAGGCTAACTCAATAGTTTCTTCTTACCCAGAGGCCAAGCTCTGCTGAGCTACATCATTGCCAGAGACACTAAATAAACGCAGCTAATATATAACAAGGATACAATATGGCTAAAACAAAAGCAGGATTGCACACAGAATTTCCAAACTAGCCTTTTACCTCTAGTGTCAAAAAATAAAAAAGGAAGAATTAAGATGCTCTCCTAAATTGTCATTTTTATAAATTAATTAATCAAAATAAATAAATATCTTTAAGAAGATGAAATGTCATGTTGTCATAAGGAGAACATTAAATTTCTTTTATTTCCTAGAATATATTAATAATAGCATAAACACTCTAAATTGCATAGCAACTATCACCTCACATAAAATATATCCAGGATGTTCTCACCTGAGTTGTTAAAATGTAAGAAAACATCCTGAGTAACACACGTATAGGTAGTTACACATGAGCCACAAGAAAGATCTTCAGTATGGGAAGTGTGTTTTATAAGAAGTATGCAGTTTCATCCACTTGAAAGGGAAGTTAATAAAGAATGTCTTGTTATCATTAATTGGGTTTTGCTCTATTGATTTTAGATAGGTTGATCATTTCTTGATAGAGAGATTGTGGAATCTAGGAGACTATCACCTAGTTAGTTGGAATTTAACATGATTGACCAGCTATATTTTCCAAAAAATTGTATAACTATGAAAAAAATTAAACAAAAATATTCTTAATTATTCTGTCATGAATATAACCTAAATTACATATACTAACTATACCTGTTATGTATATATGTATGTTTTATATATATTGTTTAATATATTTTATTTGTATGGATTGCTTCATAAGTATGTTGTTGTGTGTGTGTGTATACACACACACACACACACACACACACACACACATATATATTTATTTATTTATTTAAGGAGATACAAAATATGTAACAAGATGGAAATAAATATAACTACATAATCATAGATTACAAATGATCTCCAGTGAAAAGTTCATTGTTTTCCTCTCTCAGAAACTGATAGAAAAAAACTAGAAAAAATGAATAGTAAAGTAAACGTAATTTGAACACTATTGTCATCTGCATTGACATAATTATAGAACACTATTCCCAACAACTGCCTAACACAGATAGTATTTTCACCAATAGAGCATATCCTTGGCCATAAAGTATGTTTTCATACATTTTAATATATTTCCATCATACAGAGCATATTCTCTCATTGAAATGCAATTAATTACAAAATAAACAAAATATTTGGAAGTTCAGTGACATACTTCCAAATAATATGTAGGTCAAAGAAAAATCATGAAAAAATTCTAGTAAATATTTCAAATTAAATTAAAATGAAAATACACCACATCACAAATGTGGAATATAACTAAAGGAATCTTGTAGGCAAAAGCAGACCATTACATGCACATATTTGAAAAGAATAAATGTCTAAATTCAAATATCTAAATTTCTACCTTGAAGAGTTAGAAAAAAAGGAGAACACAGAAAACTTAATGTAACTCGAAAGAAGAAATTAAGCAGAAAGAAGAAAATAGTGAGGATGAGAACAGAAGCTAAGGACACAGGAAAAAGAAAAACAAGAGAAAAAATGATCATGCCTCAAGCTGGTCCTCTGGAACGATCAGCAAAACTGAAGAACCCTAAACTAGACTTAACAAGGTAAAAAGAGAGGTACCTAAAGTGTAAATATTAGAAATAAGATTTTTGCTATATGTATCAAAAGTGTAGAGATTATTTCTGACTTTATGCAGACATATTCAACAACATAGATAAAACAGGGAATTTATATGAAAAATGAAAATTGCCAAAACAGACACAAAATGAAACAGAAAATTTAATAGTGCTAAATCATTGCGCATTTAAGTTTCCTATGAGAGATCTTAACTGTAAACTCCTGAGAAGGAAAACTATATTTACTAATTTTGTACAGTACTTAGCAGGGAGAGAGACAGGCATTAATAATGAATATACTTACCAAAACTAACCAACTAACCAACAAACAAAACAAAGCAAACCAAATTAACCCTTTCACTTCATTAACTGACTTCATTTTTTTCAAAATGTGTCAAAAAGCCACAAAAAATAAAAAGTTGATATTTTGACTATTTTATGCATTTAAACATTCTGAGCTGCTTTGTATATAAATGACTTTTTAAATTTTTGTTATATGGTAATAAATTTACCATTATTTTGAATTTTAGCAAAAAATACTCAAAACCTACCAAGTGGCATCAATTAGATTTAAGTACAGATAAATTAGAATCTAATGGCATTGATGACACAAACATAACATAGATAAAAAATAGACAAATGTACATCTGGTTTCCTAAACTTCCTTTCTGAAACACTTAAAGAATTTTTTTATATTTTACTTTTGAGTGGTAATTCTCAAAACAAGGAACAACACACATGGCTGGATTTCCAGGACACATAGCACAATAATACATGGTTTGTTTTCATTTGCAAACACCTTCCCCCTTTTTTTGCGCACCCCGAGGGCATAATGCTGCACTGTTTGAGCTCTTGGGGTAAACTTGAACACCGCAATCGGTGGATAGAAATATTCATTTGGACATACCCAAACACCACAACAGAATGGTTAAAGAAACCTTACCACAAAGAGAACTCAAGTCCAGATGGCTTCACTGAATTCTATCAAATTCTTAAAAGATGAAGTAAACCTCTTTTACACATCTTTCAGAAAATAGAGAAGGAAACACTAACATATTTTATGATGCTAAAATAACATGAATTCCAAATATGATAAAGACATTACAGGAAAACAAAATTAGATATCAATATCCTTCATAAAAATAATAGTGAAAATCCTTGACAAAATATTATCAAATTGAATCTAACACTATATAAAAAGATACTATATCTCAACAAAGTGATGTTTATCCCAGCAATTTCAGGCTAGTTTAACTTTTGGAAACTCTTCTGTATCATTCACCAATTAAGACAGTTAAAGAGAAAAAATATAATTTTAATTATTAAAGGAAAAAATTTTACATTTGTCAAAAAAATTTTGACACCTATTTATGATAAAAAAAATCAGCAAATACTCATAGGAAAGAACCCTCTCAATCTGGTAGCAAATATTAAGAAAACCCTGACATTTAACATTATTCCTACTGATGACCTAATAATTTTTTTCTTCTCAGATTGGGTATAATGTAAAGAAAACCAATCCAACTTCTTCCATACTCATGTAATATCAGTGGTGTTAACTTCCATAACTTATTTAACATTAATGACCATTAATGAAAGTTCTAGTTATTATAATAACACAAGGAAACTACATAAAAGTTTTGCTTTTTCCAAAACATCATATAGTTGGACTCATACAGTATAAAGACTTTTCAGGTTGGCTTCTTTCACTTAGTAATATAAACTTCAGTTTCTTCAATTTTTTAACAATAAATTTGTAGCTAATTTCTTTTTAGCACTGAATAATATTGTCGGGCCATACCACAATTTATTTCTCCTTTCACCTACTGAAGGTTGCTTCTATATTTTGGCAGTTATGTATATAAAGTTGCTATAAATGTTCATGTGTATGTTTGTGGATGTGAGTGTTGAATTCCTTTGTGTAAATACCAAGGAGCACAACTGCTGGAGAAACTACCAAACTGTCTTCCAAAATGACTCTACCATTTTGCATTCCCAAATGAAGGAGAATTCTGGCCTATTTTTTTTTCCTCTAAATAACATCTTTAAACATTTCTTGCATAGCAGCTCAATTTGCAACAAATTGCTTCAATTTTTGTTTGTCTGAGAAAGTCTTTATTTTTCTTAAACTTTTGAAAGATAATTTGCATGGCATAGAATTCTAGGTTGGCAGGGTTTTTTCTCTCAACTCGATGAACATTTCACTCCAGTCTTTTCATGTTTGTGTGGTTTCTGAGGAAACATCAGATGTAATTCTCATCATTGTCTCTCTTTAAGGTGTTTTTTTTCCTCTGGTTTCTTTCAATATTTGCTTTTTTATTTTCTGTAGTTTGAAAATGACATACGTAGGTATAGTGTTTTTGTTATTGTTGTTGTTGTTTTGGCATTTATCCTGATTGGCGTTCTCTGAGTTTCCTGAATCTGTGGTTGACTGTCACTAATTTGGGGAAAGTCTGTCATTATTGTTTCAAATATTTCTTTTCCTCCTTTTTCTCTTTTTTCTTTTTCTGATATTCTAATTATGTATATGTTACACCTATTGTAGTTTCCCCACAATTCTTGGATATTCTGTTCTATTTTTTTCAGTATTTGTTCGCTTTACTCTTCTTCAGTCATTGAAGATTCTATCAGTACATGCTCTAGCTCAGAGATTCTTTCCTCAGCTGTATCAGTGTACTAATAAGCCCATCGAAACCATTTATCAATTCTGTTCGTGTTTTTATCTTTAATGGTTTTTATTTGTTCTTTTTTAGGCTTTCTATCTCTCTGCTTACATTGCCCATCTGTTTTTACGTGTTGTTTATTTTATCCATTAGATCCTTTAGCATATTAATCATAGTTGTTTTAAATTGCCAGTATGATCATTCTACAACTGCTTCCATGCCTGGTTCTGATGCTTGCTCTGTCTCTTCCCCTTGTATGTTTTGCCTATTGGTATATCTTGTAATGTTTTCTTCATAGCTGGACATGATACACTAGGTAAAACTAACTGCTTTGTAAAGGTCTTTAGTTAAAGTAGTAGGTAAGTCTAGGGAGGGGTATCTATCGTCCTATAATTAGGTCTTAGATTTTTAGTGAGCCTCTGCCTCTGCAC
Source organism: Lyroderma lyra (assembly GCA_004026885.1). Lineage (NCBI taxonomy): Eukaryota > Metazoa > Chordata > Mammalia > Chiroptera > Megadermatidae > Lyroderma > Lyroderma lyra. The sequence goes on from PVJL010004420.1 coordinate 67,070, forward strand.
TGTGGACTTCACATGTGTGTCTCAGTCTTCTCTTCTTTACATAGGACAGTATGACTACAGTAGGCTGGAGCTGGGTATTTTTTTTACCCAGAATGGTTAGGCTCCAATAATACCCCAGCCGGTTATGCTCTGGTTAACTACTTTCTCCTGAGACCAGGCCTTGTTAAGAAGAACAGAGTGCCCTGGCGTGTTTAAAGTGGTTCCTTTTTCACTTCCCCTGCTAGAAGCAGGAGGAAATTGTTCTCAGATACTTACTACAAAAACTTGGTCAAGTTTCTGGAGGTAAATCTCACAGTATTGTGGGGCTCCTATATAACTGGGTCCTCCAGGAGTTTTTAGCTCTCAGAGTTGTCCTCACTGAGCCTCCAGCAATTTGTCAACTACAATTCAGGTTTTCCCACTCCAGCTCTGGTTCCCATAGCAGTTTTCTTTCCTGAGTTCTGGCTCTGAGGGGTCTCAGCTCTCTATATGTACCATCCAACCCTCCATTCTGGGACAACAGTTTATCCTGATTTTTCAGTCTGTTCAGGTTTTCACTGTTGTTATGAAAGACTGCCAACTTCTAAGCTCCTTTTTGAAGAAATTGGAAATCCATTGATATGTTTTAAATTCTAAACCAACCTTGCATTTCTGTAGAAGACTCAATGTGATCATGATGTTGTTGGATTCTGTTTAATGAAGTTATATTTTGGGTATTTTTTGATAATTTTTTTAGAAACATTGGTTTGTAGGTTTTTTTTCTTACTTATAATATCCTTAATTTATCTATAATAAAATGTGCAATGCAATGTGCTTCTTTCTGTTCTATTTTCTTAAAGATTTTGTGTATGATTTTTGTTACTTCTTTCTTAAACCTTTAGTATAATTTATCAATGAGTCATCTGGGCATTGAGTTTGCCCCATGGGAAGGTTTTTAATTACAATTTTAATTTTTAATAGGTATGGGATATTCTGGCTATCTCTATAAATTATTTTTCAGTGGCTGTGGAAGTTTGTCCTTCAAAGAATTTGTCAATTGCAAGAATGTATCCAATTAATTTACATAAGGTTGTTCATAATTTTCCTGTCATCCTTTTAATTTCTGTAGTATCTGGGATATTATCCCCTTTCTCATTTCTAATATCTGTGACAGATTATGAGTCACCTTCATTCAAATTTAAAAAAAATTTTTTTGTGATTTCTTATTTGATGCCTGAGATATTCAGAATTAAATTGCAGTTTCCAATTATTTAGAGATTATCTAGATACCTTTTGAGCACTGATGTTTCATGCAATGTTATTTTGGACAGAAAAAAATGTGTTAGTGATCTTAAATTAAGTAGGTTGATAATGTTCCTGTAGGGAATTAGTACCCTTGAGGGGTTTTCACTTGTTTGATTTTCGTAGTGAAAGAGGAAAGGAATAACCCAATTTTGTCTCTTTCAGCTACTATATATCAAGTCTTTCTTTATATGTCTATCTCATTAAAATAATGCCTAAAAAGAGACAGGAAAGTTGGAAGGAGGAGGAGCGTGATTATGGGGATAACTTCTGGAACGTTTTTCAGTGTGCAAGTCCACCCCATGCCTTGATCAGATCTTTTCAAAGGCTTCCTACTATTCCCTCTGGTCCCCCCTAATAGCTGCTCACTCTCCTCTGCAGGAAGCTCCTGCATCATTTTTAGCTGCCTTTTACCTTTCAGACATTACTTATAATTTTGGGTCTACTAATGGCACTTTATTTTGCCTTGTTGCTTTGGATTTGTCTTTCTAAAAATGCCCCTTTGCTCATATCTGTAGGTGATATATGAGAGAGACTTGTAGATTCATGGGCTTAGTCATCCACCTGATCAATTCATATATTCCTTTCTATGGAAAAAAAATAATTCTTCCCCAATCTAAAAATGTTACAACCTAGGTATTACTTTTATAAACTATTTTTCCTCAGGCAGTAAATCCAATCTAATACTGAACACAAAGCAACAAATTTCAGTTTAAGAAATAAACGTAATAGCACTTTGTAAAAACAAAAAAAATTAAGTAAGTCAAATTATATTCCTGAGGGGAACAATATAAGCACACGTGAGTTTTACATAAAAGGCATTTTTATTTCTATGCCCTATGCTTTCCTATTGTCAACTAAGCTAATCTAGTCAACTTAATAAAAGAAAAACAGATAAGCCCCTCTCTCCTGTCTACTTATCTTGGAAGAGCATTATCCTTGCCCTAATTGTCTACTCAACTATTGTTTTTATTTCATTTATTATTTATCTTGAATTTCTTTCTCTGCTTTAAATCAGTATTCATAATAAGGAAACTTTATGTGATTCCCTTTCTGTCTATATTTAACTCTAATATCTCCTTCCCTCTGGTCCCACTTATGTAAGTTGTTTGTGTCTGACAAGAAAATTATACATTTGTATTGGTAAAAGAATAGGAAGTACTGGATTTATGTAATAATTTAAGATATTGTTCCTCAGATATTCACTCTCTTCTCCCTCATTTATCAGACAAAGCAGAGGATGCTTCATAGCTATATGACATGGCTTCATAGCTATATGATCAGTGGAATATTGGTGGATGTGATGTGAGCAGAGGCCCTAATGTGCTCTTTCATATGGCTTTGCTTTCATGGTTTGCTGTTTTAAAAGAGGAAAACATACCTCCAGGGAGCTGATGCATCTTGGGCCTGGGCCCAGTAACAGACAGCTGGATAGAGCACCTGAGCTTGTTGCACCTGGAAGGAATTGTAGGCAACTGACAACCTGAAGTAGGCTTGGCCATTCAACCACTTCCTAGGCCACCCAAATGACGTTTGTCTGAATATTCACGAAGATGCTAGAAGTGGTTTTTTTTTTTTAATATCACTCAGTTTTGGAGATGCTTTGTTATGAGGTACTTCTGTGGCAATTGCTGACTAATACATTTTGAAAAGCATCAGATGCTTTCAAAATGTAGAAAGCTTTACACGGGAGAATTGGATGGAGAGCAGCAGCCACTCGCACAGTCCTAGATGAGAGACCCCAGAGGTGTCTTTATTCCATTCCTTAGCTCCTGGTTCTTAGACCTGGAGAAAAATTAAAAGGAAGGAAAAGAACACATAACAAGCTGTTTGGTTCTTGGCCTCTGAAAATCGGCAGAGAAAGAAAAACCCTCTGGATGGCAAGACAGGAGAACACCACCTTGAAGTCACAGACAGTTAAGACCAAGACACTCCTCACAAAACATGGATGGCAACATTGCTCCTAGAGGTTCCAACGTGAGCTATCGCCCATCGAAATTTAGGGTAGTCAGCTTTGCTTTCCAAGAAACAGTGACAGGCAGAAGTTCATGGCACCCTTAACCCAGCATAGACATCCTCATTATGTTTGCATTTCCAGACCCTCTTCTTACCCCACCCACCGCTCCCTGTTAACCATCAAGAAGCCTATTCACTGATGTAATTTCTAGGCACTCATTAGACAGGACATTAGGGAATAGCTCCTCAAAAGGCAGAGGTAAACTAACCTTACTGTGACCACCACAGAAGACAGCCATTGGTGCAGCTGTTCATATTAGTGTTAATATTATCATACCAATGGTTCTGAAAAGTTACTGCATTAAAGAAATGGGCTCACAATGCCTAGTTCTATGTTTATTTTACCATTTCATAACGGAATCCTTTAAGAAAAGTATTGAAATCCTCTTCAACAGTGTTCTGAAAGAAACTTAGGTGGGCATCTACACTATAATTAAGACTATGTCAGCCTTACATATAGAATGCAATGTAACTCGCCTTTTTTGAAAATGAAAGTAAAATAATAGGTATTATCTAAAATTCTTTTTAAAGATGTAAAGCATAACAAATAATCTAGAGAGGAGCTCTTCAATAGTTTGAATAACCATCCATCAGTAGAAATAAGTGACAGCTATAGAACACTCTGCCCAACAACAGTAGAAGCACGTGCTTCTCAAGTATCTGTGGGACATTCACTGAGATGAATCATATCCCACTTTATAAAACAAACCTCAACACATTTAAAAGGAATGAAGTCACACCCAGTCCATCTTGATTTTAGGCCTTCTTTCCCTATTTCTTTCGGCATACCAGAATATACTCACTTTAGCTATTTAAAAATAGGTTAACATTATCTGCTCAAGTTTGGAAATTAAATGTTGACAAAATTGCTATATCTGCTTTTTTAGCAATTATGTGTCTAAATGCACTTTGCATAAGTGGTCTCTATTTTTATTGAGCCAGATTAACATGACCAAGAATGTCGTGGTCCCAGCTATGAAGTGCTTAGTGCTTTGCTGAAATCAGAGACCACCCTTGTGTCTTCCTTATAAAACTAGCAAATATAGTGTCTACTTATCTCAACAGCAAAAAAAAAAAAAAAAAAAAAAAAAAAAAAAAAAAAAAAAAAAAAAAAAAAAAAAAAAAAAAAAAAAAAAAAAAAAAAAAAAAAAAAAAAAAAAAAAAAAAAAAAAAAAAAAAAAAAAAAAAAAAAAAAAAAAAAAAAGCTTAAAAATAAAGAAAGTTTAGAACCATGGGTCAAGTGTTAAAATAGAACTTTTAGTTAATTATGCGTAATCATATAGGTTACTGCTAAGTCTGTCCTGAAGTTAACCCGGCAAATGATGCTTAATTGTGTTTGAACATCTCAAATCATGAAAAGCACATTACAGAAAGCACAGTACATTTTTTAGGACAATTTTGATGTTTCAAAGTTATTCTTTTCATTAACCTAGGACCTATTTCAATTTAATTTCTACCACTTGAAACTTCCTTAGTTTAACTTTTTTAGATTTGGGGAGAATCCTAGTAAATCTACAAGCCTTTTTTCTATGAACTTCTTTAGTAGCTTTTATAATTCAATGTAATATTATCTTCCTGCCTAAAGAGCATTGGGCACATATGTTAAGGGCCTCCTGCACGCTCATCAAGAGGACATTGTTTCTGTCTACTGACACTCTCCTCTCATTGAAACAAGTGTCCTCCTGACTCTGTCCCTGGATTTGAATCAGCTGGAGCAGCTCACTCCCTTGCATGTCTCTGGGAATCTTTCTGCTATAGTCATTCCTGCTTGGCATCTGAGCCCTAAACCCATTAGAGACAGAACAGACAGACAGACATCAGACACACACTGAGAGACAGAGAGACAGAGAGAGAGAGCTAGACACGCATGCACATACGCACACACACACACACACACACACACACACACACGGAGACAGAGAGAGACACACACACAGAGATAGAGACAGAGACACAGAGAGAGACACACATACACGAGAGACAGACACACACACACACACACACACAGAGACAGAGACACAGAGAAAGACAGACGCACACACACACAGAGACAGAGACACAGAGAGAGACACACACACGAGAGACAGAGAGAGGGAGACAGACATGCAGACACACACAGAGAGACAGAGAGACAGAGATAGACAGACAGACATGCATGCACACATACACACATACACAGAGAGACACACACAGAGATAGAGACAGAGACACAGAGAGAGACAGACACACACAGAGATAGAGACAGAGACACAGAGAAAGATAGACACAAACACACACACAGAGACATAGAGAGAGACACACAGAGAGACAGAGACACACACACACACACACGAGACAGAGACAGACAAAGAAAGAAAATACTGTCATTCATTTTTATTAAAAACTTTATTTACTTTTGTCATTATCTTTTCAAGAAAAATGCCAATAGTGTCCTCTTGGGTTTACCTCAGTCTCATATCTGCACCAGCTCTGTATTTTACATATCATGACTTTTGATTAAGTAACTTAATACCCTTGACTGGAAGTTTCTTCAGAAATGACTTCAAATACAAAATCTATGGGTTAAAAAATCAAAATGTAACAGAGTCAAGAGTGAACTCTATTTTAGAAGCTCTCTGGAATCAGCAATGACTGAGAACTGGTCATCCTCACAGTCCCCACTGTGCAGCTGACAGAGGTGTTCCGAGTGAGACCTCAGACAGATAAATTATTCCGCTTACTAATCCTGTACACAGAACTCCAGAAAGTCCCTCAAGTAAACACGATGAGTAGCTAGGAGGGAAACAGGGAATATGGGAGAGATGCTGAGCTACTTACATAATTATTGAAATTTATTAAAGTAAACGGCCAGCAAATCTAAAGGGGTTGAACTTTTCATCTGAATGCAGCAACTTCTAGCAGGATGTTACCAAACAATGAAAGAGAATGAGCTCTCCGGTGTCAGGAAACTAAATATTTTATGCTTCATTGCTGGTCTCATTTAAATATATTTCTCTGAATAATGTTAAATCTCTTACAGTAGAAATAGGATATTTCATTGCTATGTGCAAGAATTCTCTCCCTTTCTTTTCTTTCATTATAAACCCAAGGAGCTTGTTTCTCTCTGACCCATCAAGTAGGTTCAAGGGGAAAAAAGATTTTAAAAAAACAGCACAAAACCTGAATGGTGTGTGGACGAGGAGCGCCTTTTAAATCAGGTGCTTTCGGAACGTTAGGCTGACTGCGTCTGCTCGTGTGAGGGTTAGTGCGCGGCACTGGCACATGACGGTCGCACTCAGGACACGTCTGGCTCCTTGTTGTCCTTCACTTCCCAGCTCTGAGCGGGGAGCCGCGACAAACGGGGAGCCTGCAGCTCGCTCTGTGCAGCCTTCTGTGGGGACCCTGCATGCAAGGCTGCGTCACCGTGAGCAGGCCTGTGGAGGGAACGTGAGGGCCGATGTTCCAGAGTGGGTCCCTGAGTGCTGCCAAGTTCCGGAGGGGCAAAGGCACAGGCCCACCTTAAAGGCCGGCCGCGTCTTTGTAAAATACCTACATGCAGGCATATGTGGACGTGGATAAGGGTTCGTTTCTTTCAGCTTTGAATAAAAGTAGAACTCTGTGAAGACGACAATTAAAGAGACTGCTAAAACTTTAAAAAAGAGCCCTGATCTGTGTAAAACACCAGAGACGCGTTCACGCCTCTGCCACAAGTGAAAACGGGATCAGCCTTTCAATAAACAGGAGACCCCTTTGACAGTGTCCATTCCCGAATTAAATCCAGCAGGGGCTCCCCTTGTCTGCTCATCGCCATTCACCCCAATTTTCTTACCCAATTCCGTATCTACTACACCCAAAACCCAGACCCCGGACTCAGTGGGCCGGCCGCAGAGTATGCCGCGGTGTTGAGGGACAGCTCAGGCCGCCATTACTCCCGATTGGAACACCCTCTCCAGCGTCTGTGTCCCCCGGAGCCTGCGCCCTCTCGGAGCTCAGGGGCAAACTCATCCGACAGGGTCGCTCCTCCCGGCCACGTGACATCATACTTCCCGAGCCGCCAGGCTCAGTGCCACACCTGAGCCTTTCCTGTGCTGCTCTGGACGTGCACTGACCGGGCCTCCCCGTCACACAGGCCGGGGGCAGTCGCTCACGCGGCACTCCCTGTGCCCTTCCCTGGCCGCCGTTTTGGAAGCTCACCTTCCTGTGGTCTTAGAGTAGAGCGTGTAGAACTCACTTTAAGGTGCCTTATAAACGCTTTAGGAGTCCCCCGTGTGGTTGACATTTTTGTAAACTATTAAATTCTATACACGGGGAGTTACAGTCACTAAAATCACGCGATAACTAAGGGTACAAAGAGGAGGAGGCCACGGGGAGACCGGGGGAGGGGCACAGACGGGAAAGGAGCCAAACCTCCGGAGGCGGTAGCGAATTGGGGGGGCGGGGAATCTCTCAGCCATGGAAGTTCCCCCCAGAGCAGCAAGGGGCCCCAGCCCCACACCAGGCTCCCCAGCCAGGAGCACTGGTGCTGGGAAGAGGAACCCCACAACATCTGACTGTGAAATGGGGACTCAGACCAGCCGGTGGGACACCAGGCTGTGGGAAACCCAGACGTCCTCTTAAAGTCCCGGTGCAGACACAGTCAATCGCAAGTACTCACCTGGGGCTCCGGCAGAGGGACAGTGACTCAAGGGGCATTGGCGGCATACAGGGGGCTGACTGAGGTGTGTGGCTTTGGAGCGAGAGCTAGAGGACAGCCACCATTTTTCCTGGCTGTGCCCTTCTCCCATGCAGCCAGCTGGTGGGCGCCATCTTGCCTGTGTTACACCCGCCCACACACGGCCAAATTGAAACCTGATTGGTCTGTTGAGCTTTACTCGCTCCACCCTGCTGACTCACTGGGATCCTACCTCACCCAACTCTGCCAATACCAGAGGCACTTTCTCCGGTGAGCAGCCAGCCTCACCTGCATTGCAAACTTTCTTGGAAAACTATTTAAGTTTGCAGACCTCAGGCGGGTAGCGACCTGCATTGGCATGCTCAGAGACTTTTGCTGAGTAGCTTCAGGCACAGCACTGGCACCAAACCCAAATCTACAGGAGTACCTGGTACAGGTGACCAGGGACATGATTCCAGGATCCCACAGAGCACCTACTACATAAGGCCATCCAGCAATACTGGGAGACATAGCAGATCTACCTAATACACAGAAACAAATACAGACATGTATCCAAAAGAAGAACACAAAGAAATGCGTCTCAAATAAGAGAACAGCAGAAAATTCCAGAAGAAGAACTAAACAAGATGGAGGCAAGCAACCTATCAGACACAGAGTTCAAAATGATGATTTTAAGGATGCTCAAGGAATTTAGTGAAAACTTCAACAGAGAGATAGCAAGCATAAAGGACATAGAAACCATAAAAAAGGATTGGTCAGAAGTGAAGAATACTATAACTGAAATTCAGAATGCAATAAAAGAATCACCAGCAGACTAGATGGAACAGAGAATTGAATCAGCAAATTGGAAGACAAGGTAGCAGAAAACATCCAGTAAAAATAGCAAACAGAAAAAAATAATAAAAATGAGGAAAGTTTAATGGGCCTCAGGGACAACATCAAGTGCAACAACATTTGCATCATAGGAGTCCCAGAAGGAGAAGAAAGAAAGCAAGGAATTGAAACCCTATTTGAAGAAATTATGACTGAAAACTTTCCTAACCTGGTGAAGCAACAGACATACAAGCCCAGGAAGCACAGAGAGTCCCAAACAAGACAAACCCAAATAGGCCCACAATAAGACACATTATAATTAAGATGGCAAAGGTTAAAGACAAAGAGAAAATACTAAAAGCAGCAAGAGAAAGCAACTGGTTACTTATAAGGGAACTCCCATAAGACTGTCAGCTGATTTCTCAACAGAAACTCTGCAGGCCAGAAGGGAGTGGAAGAAACCATACTTCGTACCCCACTGACTTCATAGAAGGTTAATGGAAACACCAAGCCTGCAGTTTGAAGTACTCAGTAAATGCCATCTCTAAGCAAATGCTAGTTCACACGTTACCCATGGATGAAAGTCTTTCAATCAACCCAATCTTCCTCAACCACATGAATGCTATTGAAAGCACTAACCAATGCTATTGGCTGGATACGTGGGACCTAACTAGTAACTTTCAGGAAATCCAGAACCCTTCATTGGCTCCAGCTATAGATCTTGTCCTCACAAAGCACGTAACATATTATACTTGAAGAGACAGGCCTCCCCTGACTGAGACAGCAGTGGAGCTAATACAGGGAGCTCTGTGCAAGGTTATAGTTAGCGTGGTTGTACTGGTTTCTAACAGTCCTGATTATGACACATCGCAGTGAGGACACACAGAGATGAGGTGCAGGAATCAAAGAAGCCTCCTGATGGAGGGTAAAGCCCATGTGTCTGTAAACCATCAAGATCGAAGGAGTTACCCACATAGAATTGATGCTCACAGACACTATACACAGCTCAGCTGCAGGATGCAGTTGGAACCGCTCTTAAGTATTTTTTAAAGTAAACAAACCACCCTCATGAATAAAACATGATTGCCTGGCTGAATGCCTAGTGATTGCAGAACCCCTTTGGGGACAGTAGGTTGAGAGTCTGCATTTATTAAAACACACAATAACAATAATGAATCCTAACTCTTGTTTTTTCATCTTATCTTTGCTTCAGAGGTGCAGAATGTTCAGATGTTCTAATTACAAAAAATAAAGTAATAACAATCTCTTCAAATTGCATCTAAGTGTTTGGTTTAAAACACCTTTTGTAGCACACTAGCCAGGCTCCCTGATTTGACCCCTTCCATGAACACCCCCCAACCACTCCCCTCATTGAAGACAGATGTGTGAATCAGGTCTTCCCATCTCTCCCAAGGTCAGTTGCAAGTATTTTGGGTGTTACTTCCTCCTCTCCTTCCCCTGACATTTTCCAAACCCATTCCCTCTTTTACTAATCATTATTTTTACCTGTACCTTAATATTTTTATAATGCTTTCTAGCCTGTAAAGGCATTTTATAGTTATTATTTCTTATGAGCCTACATCCATCCTGCAAGAAGAAACTGGATACATAACAGGTGAGAAAATTGCCTTAGAGAAAAATTATGTAATTTGCCTGGCAACTCACCAGCCTTTTCTATTAAGTGTACTTTCTGACTTTAAAAGGTTATTAGTTCTCAACCTCATTCTTTCTGTTCAAGCTCCTCGAACCCTCACTTAACCTGCTCTGCGTTTCTGCAGCCTCCCACTCTTACCCGACGGCTGACCTTTCTTTATTGAGAACATAGTACTCAGTAGAACCACCTGGCTCTTCACCAACACATCACACGCATGCCTTCTTGCACAAGCATTTTTTTTTTCATCTTTCTACCACAGTAGTCTCCCTCTTATTGAAGGTGAATCCCCACTCCTCACCCTGCAATACACACAAAACCTGTGTTCTCCAAGGCGCTTGCCTTTGACACCACAGCCAAATCCTTAGGTGCTTAAGGGCCAGAGGTTGAAAAGCCAAGGAGAAAGCTGCTGCGAAGAAGTTATAAATCACAGCAGAGCTTTTGGCATTCTCACAGAACTAGAGGAAAAGAAATTGGAGCTCAGAGCCACCGAAAGAATGGGAGTCTTGTAAACACCCTAAGCTTTGTGTTGAGGCCTCTGAATGGCTTGTCCCCGGTGGAAAGAGCCAACTAAAAATAGACCAGCATGCCCAAATTCTAAACTCAGACTCAAAACATCTCAATTGCTGCTAGCTGAAAGCAAATTAAGCCCAACATTGAAGAAAGTCACCATATGGTAAGATATAGGAAGGTGAAAAATGAAAACTGTCTTTATATGCATATGAAACATTTGTGTACATATTATAGAAACCCAAGGAATGTGCAGATGAATTATGGTAATTCACACGTGAATTTAACAATATCACAGGATACAATTTCCAAAGAAAAATCAATTATAGTTTTATATAATAACAATAAGCAAAAAAATTTAAAAATAATAAAACACACAAATTTAAATAAATAAATGTAATAAAAGAAAATTCAAAATGAATCAATACCATTAAAGTATTATAAAAATCTACAATGCTGCCGTGAATCAACAAAAGATGAACATAACTTTTACTCTGAAGTTTACAAAACGCTATGAGACTAATTGAGTAACACTTAGATATATGAAGTACTATATCATTTTTATGCATGAAGATTCAGTGTTGTAAAGATGTGATTAGTCCCAGAATGATGTGTATCCTGCAAAGCTCTCCTAGTAAAAATTCCAGCAGATTTATTCAGAGAGTGTAGAAATTGACAAACTGATTCCATTTTTTATGGAAATCAAAGGTTCAACATGAGAATGAAGTCAAGGGTCTTACACCACTAGAAATGAAGACTTACTCAGGTACTGTCATTAAGAGAGTAACTTAACAAATGGATAGGCAAGAAGAACAGGGGACCGGAAGGGAGATCAGACAGTCACACACTTAACATGATCCCTCGGTTTACAATGAACATGGGGTGTGACGTACAGCCTAAAGAATATAGTCTATAATATTGTAACAACTACGTACCATGCCATGTGGGTACTAGACTCATCACGGGGATCACTGAGTAAACTACATACGACGTTTGAGTGTAAGTTCGTGAACTTCCCACAGTGCACTTATGTTGGCAGCACTGCACAAACTACTTGGTAAGGTTTCAACCTTGGTGTACCTGTGTCCCACAGCTGTGTTCGTGTCGGTGTGTGGTGGTGTCTTGCTGAGTGGCTTTCAATACTGTTGCGTATTTTTGTGTGCCATCGTGAGAAGGTTGGAGCTTGATTTAGAGCAATGAACAAACATTAAATTTCTTGTTACACATGGCAAGAGTGGAAGTAAAATCAGGGACATATTAGTTCAAGTTTATGGAGATAATGTCATGAAGAAAATGGCAGTGTACAAATGGAGTAAATGTTTTTCTGGGAGTAGAGAAAGCATCAGTGATGAAGAGAGGTCAGAGCAACCAGCAACAAGCAGAACTAACAAAAGCATTGCAAAAATGTGTCAAATTGTACATCAAAATCCTTGGGTGACTATGAGAAATAGGGCAGACCAAGTAAACATCGATAGAGAAACAGGAAAATCTTAGCTGAAAATCGTGACATGAGAAAGGTGGTCCCAAAAGAGCTCATCAGTGAATAAAAGCAAAGTGGAGTCGAAGGTTGCCAAGACTTTTTGAAGAGACGAGATGATGTGTTGGGCCATCTTATTGCTGTTGCATTGGCTGTACCAATACAACTCTGAAACAAAGCATCAAAGTGCACAGTGGAAGTCAGCTAATTCTTCACAACAAAAACAGTTCTATCCATCTAAATCAAGAGTCAGAACAATGTTGCTAACATTTTTTTATATCAGATGGATTCTTCATTATGAATTTGTACCAACTGGACAGTCAACCAGGTTTATTATTGGGAAGTGCTGAAAAGGCTCCATTAAAAGGTTACACGAAAACGACCTGACCTTTTCAGCAGCAACTCATGGCTCTTGCATCACGACGATGCACCAGCTCACACGGCACTGTCTGTGAGGGGATTTTTAGCCAGTAAATAAATAACTGTATTGGAACACCCTCCCTTACTCACCTGATCTGTCCCCCAATGACTTTTTTTTTTTACCCAGAGATAAAGGAAATATTGAAAGGAAGACATTTTGATGACATTCAGGGCATCATGGGTCATACAACGACATCTATGATGGCCATTCCAGAGAAAGAGTTCCAAAATTGCTTTGAAGAGTGCACCACACGGTGGCATTGGTGCACAGCTTCCCAAGGGGAGGACTTCGAAGGTGACCATTGTGATATTCAGCAGTGAGGGATGTAGCACTATTCCTAGGATGAGTTCCTGAACTTGTCAGATCTCCTAAATATCTAATCACTAGGCTGTACACCTGAAACTAATACAATATTGCATCTCAACTGTCACTGGAAAAAAATAAAAAGAAATCATTAAATAAAGGAAAGGTATGAAGAACTGAAAGCAGATAGAAAGATCAGCCTTTTCAGCAAAATTTGGGAAAGCTCTTCACAATAGAAGATATCCAAATGGACAATCAATGCGTAGGAAGGCACTCAAGCCTATAATTCATCAGGAAATACAACTTAAAACGATAATGAGAAACACCTCACTTATTGGAACAGCTGGAATGAAGAAAGACAGCTCTGACCAACTTGCACCGACCACGGAGAAGTCCTGGCGTCCTCCTTCACTGTCGGTGGGGAGGGGAGGTGGTACACCTGTTTCAGAAAAGAAGTCGGTAATACTGATCCGTGGACCTAGGAAAAGCTTTGACCAGCAATTCCACCCCTTGAAATTTAACACACCAAAGTGGAAACACTTTTCCACAAGAGAGGTGTTTAGAATATTGAAACATCTTATTCAAAATTGAACGTGAGCAGAAATAACCTCAGGTCTATGCAAATAGAATGCATAAATAAAATACGGCGTGCGGGAAGTACTGTCACCCTACACAGCGGTGTCAGTGAACCAGGTGTCCTACTGAATGACGTGAGTGCCAGAGACCTCAGAACCGGGGAACGAGCCAGGCCTCGGCACACGCGTGCCGTCAGATGTCACTTCTCTGACGTTCAGTAAGGTGCAAAGTAAATGGCGCTGCTTCCCTCTGTACGGGGTGAGGATTGGGGGGACACTGCAGGGTGTTCCGGGTCTCTCTGACGCTGTACGTTTTGGTAGGGGGGTGCTGCTGTCACGTGTGATTTAACTTTGTTAGAAAGGATCTCCCCGGGCCCTTACTCGGCGTGCATTGTACCCCATGTATTTTGCAGGTTAATACAACGCACTTAGTAGCACTTGTCCTCTTCTCTCTCATGGACACATGAAGTCTTCCCTTCTCTCCCGTGCCCTCTCGGTGCTGTGTCACTTACCTGTCCCTCTGCACAGCCAAACTTCTAGAAAGTGCTCGCAGGGCACGTGCTTGGCTGTCCTCGCTCTCATTTCCTCTTCCATCCAAACAGCCTCCTTCCTCCCGAAGTCCGCAGAGAATGCCCTGCGTAAGGACACAGGAACAGACGTGACCGCACAGCCACGGGCCCTGTCCCGCCCGTCTTGTCCATCCCGCAGCGGAAGCCAGCACCTCGGAAATCGCCTTGCTTCTCCACGCTCTCCTCTTGGACCTTCGTGGCACGGCGGCGTCCTGCTTTGCTTCCCGGCCTTCCAGACCCAGCCCTCCCTCTGCCCCGACCTTGGGCATGACCTTGAAGTGTCGGCGTTCATCCAACCACTGTTTCTGGACCATTTGCCACCGTTCCCGTTTCCACGAGCAGCTTCACCGACTGGCACACAGGTCACGAGGTGGGAAGAGCACCGCTTGCCTTTCCGTGAGGGGACACCTGGGCCTTTCTCGTTTGGTGCCGCTGCCTGGGCTTCTCCTCACTGTTTGTTTTGCACTTGAACTACCTGTTCTTTGTTTCTTTATTCGTCCTTTGCTGAGTTCTTAAGGAATCACCAAGTATTTTCAATTGTTTAATTATATTTTAAGTGATGTTTTTATAACGTCTTAATATCATTATGCTATAAGTAAGAGTGTAGGTATTAAAATCTGTACTTTATCTACTCCCGTACTTCCTAAGTCATTGCTGTTTCCATGTCCAGAACAAGACAAGTGTGTCAACATCGTTTCTGTCCCTTGGATCTTCGTGTTAATGTTGTCACGTTTTATTTCTATACCTATTACAAATGCAAACAGATACAGTTGTTACTCTTTTGTTTAAATGGCCAACGTTGTTTCATGTTGATCCACCATTTACCTCGTCCAGGGTTCATGTCTTCCTGAATTTCACCTTTGATGTTCAGCAATTTGACTACGAGAACGAGGTACGTAGACACGGTTTTCTTCACATTCATTCTGCTTGTGTTCAGCGTTACTACACTTCACTTCATCGTCCTTGCGAAGTCCTCAGCCACTGAGTTGTAGTCATCGGCTTTGTCTCATTCTAGCTTTCAGCCTCCAACTGTACGTATACGGAATCCGTTTACCCACACCCTACTCACTCCGTACACTTTCTTTCATCATTCCTTCTCATTTCATAGGCATGAGTTTCTCCATCTTTCATTAGGCAGATTGAATGCGCAGTGGATCGATTCCTCATGTACAGATTTCCTTACGACCAGGTCGGGTTTCAGTGATAGTAAGTCTCAGCCCACTTCTGGTCTCAAATGTCCTGGAGTTGAGTCTCTTAATTGAGACTTTATTTCCGAAGCACTGTGAGGCTATAGACTTAACCTCTCTTCTGTGGTCATTCTCCAGGTTCCCATATGCCTGGGCACCCACTAAATCTTCCATAAAGACAAAAAAGGGCGTGCATTTGGAATGCCTCTAATTTCATCCAGTATGTCAGTCCAGATGGCCTTCAAGGCTCTTTAGTGACCTTCTGCCTATGACAATTGGATTCTTAGTCCATACCCTGATTTAAGAAATTCTTTGAAAGAAAGTTTCCAATGATTTCATTTCAGTCTACATAGAAATAATTTACCTATTATATTATATTTTTTTCTGGGGAAAATATCCAGTCATAAATGCCTCTATTTTTCATATTTCATGGCTGGATTTCTTCTGGACAGCCCATATAGGTAGATAGATAGATATAGATGATATAGATATACAGTGTGCGTATGTGTGTATATGTATATGTACATATGTATGTATATATGAATGTAGGTATGCATTGTGTATGTGTATACATATAATACATATATATATTTCTTAACCTGGAATTAGCTTCTTTCCCGTCCTCTTGGCTTCCTTAGATCTCACCTATTTCTTAACGTATCTTTTCTTAAAGGAGTTAACATTTTGAGTTGTTGTAGCAGGAATGACGACTCTACTTATAACATCCTATAATAGCAGTAAGTTTATGTTGCCATTTTATCTACCTTTATGCCAACATCTCTCTTAAAACTTTGTATCTCAGAAACTGTATCTGTCTCTCATGATCTTTCTTTCTGTCCCCCTCCTTGGCGTGTCTGTCACATGTGTGTGCATTCTAAAGCTTCATAGACCCAAGTGAGGATTACATTTTTATTTTACGAAAATAAAAACCCAACTTCTCCATTACGATAAGAATATATATATTTTCAGTAGATTTTGTAGTATTTAAACCAGATGTTTATTCATTTTTATCTGAAGTAATAAATATAATTTGTTTAAAAGTAAGCTGAGGAGTTCCCTGGTGGTATAGTGGCTGGGCTTCGGGGCTGTCAACGGTGCGACCTGGGTTCGATTCCCAGCCAGGGAACTACCCACTTAAAAAACAAATAAATAAATAAAAGTAAGCTGATATTTTACAACATAAGGTAGGTTATTTTTTTATAAAATTTTAATGATTTTAGAAAAATTACTTTCATAATTTTTCCTCAGAAAAATTTGAACCATAAGTTAAACACATAATTTGATACAAATAAGAAAAATTGACATTGTTGCAAATAAATATGTAATACAATTATAACATTTAAATTAGTTTATATATTTGATATTAAATTTAATTTTCAACCATAATAAATACATATCTGTAAATAACACACTTCATTCACTAGGTATGTGATTTTTATAAGTGTGTCTAAATATTACTTGAAAAAAATGAATGATTTGAGCAACAAAAACAATTTTGATGTGTCCCACAGTTTGAGCGGGAGAGCAGAAGTTTATAATTGAATAATACACAGATGGCCCAAAGGAAAAGTCCTTGGTAATACTTCCCTCCTTCTGTAACTCAATTTTATTTTGAAAATGCTGTCTTTTATTTCCCATTTGCTAAGTCGTGTTTGAATTCCACTTTACGTATCTGCAAACACCACTGGGCAGAAAACATAAATGCAGATTCTGCCCAAATACTCTCTGTCTCTCCCACTTCAACATCGTAACCTTTCCTTTTGCTAAGAAGCCGTGATATCCTACTGCAAGATCCCCTGTTAACAGCACTCTCCGGGCCACTGTTCTGCCTGGACAGGTGAATAAATGACGTTGGACAAGTTTTGTGGGGACCAGAGACAGGCAGAGGGTAGGTGAGACTGCCACTGACACGTCCTCGCTTAGTGATGATACCCCATTGCCTGACAGTAGGATTCTGAGGGCCAGATTTGGACATTGTGCCAGCAGAACTGGTGACCATATTGAACAACCAGCAGCAATGGCAGTTAAAGAGGTCATTCCATCCCTCCAGGGCTGGCCACAGGCAACACCATTTGGTTCGCCTCTGGTGACCTGTCCCTGCTGCTGGTCTGTCATCCCTACCCATCCCACATTCCCCACGCCCTCATATTATCTGTGAAGCAACTATTACTGGATACCTCATTCTAAACACTGTGATACGCGTGTTCACATTTTGTCTACTCCAAATGACCTTGACCCAGGTTTTGAAATACTCTAATCTGAAATCCACCACATCAGAATTGAATTTAGTATTTACAGTCCATTGCAAAAAAAACAAAACAAAACAAAAATAGATGCAACTAGAACAAGTAATACCGGAAATGTCATTGGAGAAATTAGAATATTAAAATCTTAAAGACGGGCAAGAATTTATTAACGTTATCCAGAGTCAAGGCATGATTGAGATTTAAGCACCCACAAGTACACCACCTAAAAGCAGGGGTGCAGGGCTTGGACGGTCTCTGTCCTCTGACAGACAGAGATACCGGAACATCCTTGCAGACTCTGACACAGTCTTTCCTGCATGGTGATAGTGGGAGGAGCCCACCTCAGCAGGAGACTTTACGTGCGATGTGACCCTTTTGAGCTTGCTTGATATTAATATGTGCTCTTGTGTTTGGCAGAATTTGGCCTAAAACTTGCTTTCCCTGTAAAATAATGTCTGAACATGAGGTTTTGTTTTACTTTCATTTATCCTTGTCCAATGTGCACCTTTTCTTTATATAGACCTGATTCTCTATTTCTCATCCCCTTTCAAAGAATCATTTCACTAAATAAGGAATTGTAAATTGGTGATTTTGTCTTTCAACACTTCAAATATTTTATTTCATTTTCTTTTTGCTGCCTGAAGACCGAAGAGAAGTTTAATGTAATTTGTATATTTGGTTATTTCTATATAATGTGTTTGTTCATCTGCCTTTGTTCAATAATTACTCTTTAATTTTTGTAGTTTTGTGTGATATACCTAAGTGTAGTTCTGTTTTTATTGCTGTTGTTATTTGTGTTTGTTTTGTTTTGTTTTATCCTGCTAGGTTTTCTCTGAGATTCCTGGATATATAATTTAGTGTCTGTCACTCATTTAGGATAATTTTTAGTCAGTATTACTTCAAATGCTTCTTCTGTTTCTATCTTTTTAAAATTTGTAACTTTTTTGATATTCTATATTTCATGAGACATCATTCTTGCACTTCAATTCTTTAAAAAAGTTTTCCCTCAATTTTTTGAAAAATACTTAAAACATATTATTAAAATATTTTTGTATAATAAGTCCAGTGCTTGGGTTTTGGGGGGACAGTTTGTATTGACTTTTCCTTGTGTATAGACCGTATTGATTGTTCCTTTGCATATCTCTTAAGTTTTTCTAAAAGTTGAGCTTTTTACATAATGTGGCAACTCCAGGAATCCTTTCCCCGTAGGGTTTGTTGTTGTTGCTGGTTGGTGTTTCTCTCTCTCTTTCTCTTTTTTTTAAATTTGTTTTATTGTTAAATTTATTGGGGTGACATTGGTTAGTAAAAATTGCATGGGTTCCAGGTGTTCAATTCTACATCTACATGACATCTTCTATGTGTGGTATTGTGTGTTCATCACCCGGAGTCAGTTCTCTTTCTGTCACCATATATTTGGGTCCCTGTCCCTTCTCCCCCACACCCCTCCCCCACTTACCCTCAGGTAACCACTAAATTATTGACTGTGTCCATGGGTTTTGTTTCTTTGTTGCTTTCAATTTCATGGTAGTGTTTCTCTTAACGCTCTTTGCTTTAAGTAGTTCTGTAATATAAGTTCTTTGTCATATGTGGTCACTGGAGTCTCTCCTCAGTTAGCTTAGCATTCAGCTGATTAAACAGAGCTTTCCTTACATGTTGAAGGGTTCCGTGTACCTGTTGGGGCACACCTTTCACTTTCAGGCAGGTAGTTTACAACTCTGCCTTAGCTCTCACTTCCTCCTCGCAGAGCCTCGAGACCAGCCCGAGGGGAGAGCTGGGGGCTTTACTAGAATGTGCGCGGCCCTGGCCATGTGCAAAGCCTGCTGAGCGAGTGTGGTTTTCTAGATTTCCAGGAATGCTTTGTATCTTCTCAAAGCCCTTTCTAGGCATCTCACTCTCCGCCTTTTCCTTTTAAGGTTTTGGTTCAGCTCATTGTTTTTCCCAATTGGTATGACCTATTCAGGCACCTGCAGTGTCAATTAGCTGCTTCTGTTGTTTCCAACAAACACCCCCAGGCAAACCGCTATTCCCACGGAGCGAACTCCACGTCAATGTCAGGGATAATAAGGACAGGCCTTCTGAGGGTGATTCTCAGGGAAGTGCCAGGCAGGTCACATAATGACAATTATGTAGAAAATGCTTTTTTTTTTTTTTTTTTTGCACCTTTCTGAGGCATCTAACCTGCTGGTTTTCACCCTGATGGTGGAATACTGGTTTTTAAGGTTGCCACTGAGCTTGGGAAAAGGAAGTTCATCTTAGTCAGATTGTGCTGAGCTTCCTGATTATTTCTATTTTTGTCTTTTTTTCAAATATGGGGAGTTTTCAGCCATCATTTCTCCTAATGCTCTCTGCACCTTTCTCTTCTTTTTCTCCTCTGGGACTCCCACAATGAATATGTTGATGTGCCTGATGGTGTCCCACAGGTCCTCCATGCACCGGTGACTTTGCTTTAATTTTTTCCCTTTCCATTCCTCAGATTCAATAATGTCCATTGTCCTATCTAGTAATTTTTTCTTTTTTGGTTATTGTACTTCTCAAGTCCAGAATTTCTTTCTTCTTTCTCTTTAGTTGTTTTTTTTTTTTTTTTTTTTGTCTTTTTATTGATATTTCCGCATTGTACATTGTTTTCTTAAATTTCTTCACATCTTCCTTTAGTTATTTGAATGTCTTTAGGATATTGTTTTAATAAAGTCTTTGTCTGGTGTATCTGCTATCAGGTTTTTTTACTGCACAGTTTCTATTGCTTTTTTATTTCCTTTGAATGAGCCATAATTTTTTGTTTTCTAGTATGTCCTGTGATTTTCCTCTTGTTGAAAACGAGACATTTGAATCTAACAATGTGATAACTCTAGAAATCAGATTCTCCCTCGTCTTCAGGGTTTGCTATTTTTTGTTGTTTTTGTTTTCATTTTTTAAATTTGTTTATGTATCAAGGATAAGCCAGAAGGGTAAACTTAAGGTCGTCTGAGGTTTGTTCCTGAGCTTATGCTTTTCCTGGGGCATGCATGGTCACTTTCTCATTTTCCGTGTCTATGCAGTTGCTTTCTAATGTCCCGCGGGCCACATGTGGCCCAGGATGGCTTTGAATGCATCCTAACACGAATTCATAAAGTTTCTTAAAATATTATGAGTTTTTTTGGTGACCTTTTTTTTTAAAACTCATCAGCTATCATTACTGTTAGTGTATTTTATGTGCAGCCCAAGATAATTCTTCTTCCAGTGTGGCCCAGGGAAGCCAAAAGTTTGGACACCCCATCCTAGTCTTTAATGTCTGGTTCCCCAAAGAAGAAAGAGAGACAATGGATAGGAGGGAAAAGGCCCTGGCTCTTAAATCCTTGGGGAGTTGCAGCAGCCAGAAAGGGCGGGGCACGCAAGGCTGTGGGAGGCGCAGGCAGCAGCGCTGGCTGGCTGCCTCCTCGCCAGCACCTCGGTGATCAGAGGCAGCAATCAGTGATCAAAGCAGAAATCCTCAATACTTGAAGGTGGGGTCTGTTGTGCCCACCCTGATTCCCACAGGCTGTGTGCGAGCTGCTGCAAGCTGCTCGGCTGCCCGCCCTGTGGCTGGGGTGGAGGGTGGGTAGATGCCACTCTGCTGGGAGCTGACATTGATCACATTAACCGCAATATACCACCCACGCCTTCTCTGGAAGTTGTGAGCCTTCAATCATCTCCAGAGTTCTAAAATAGCTACGTCAGACAGATTCAGACATTGGGATTGTTTTCTAGGTGGGCAGGTGGGTTTCTGGTGCTTCCTCCATTCCACCATCTTCCCAGAATCCTCTGTGTTGTGTCCTCGTACTTTGAAAGCAAAAAGAAGGGACAGGTTACCTCAAAATCGAAAGAGAGACTTGAATGAAGCTCTCTTCTGGTGTTCTTAGAGAAGTTTACCTATTTGTGGATTAAATAACCATATTTTTAAAAGATATTTTATACTTTCAAAATGCTTATATCTTTAAACTAGTCTTTCCCCATTTTTGGAAACATTTTAGTATGCATGCTATTAATGATCGTGAGTGCTTCAGGATCATTTATTAACGAATATGGCATTTCCCGGGCAAGACGAGTCACATTAGTGCTTTGCTATAAAAGCCCCGTCAGAGCAATTCTAAGAACTTCATCAGCTTCCTGTCCTCGTTTCAATGACGGCCTGAGTCATTCAAAAGAGTCAGCACTAAAATGATTTATTTTCATCTAAATAGAGATCACTTAATTTAATTAAATATGCTTTATACTTTGCCATTGCCACAAAGTGGTTCCTGCAAACCTCTAACTCTTTATTTAATGCACCCACAGCCTCAGTGGAATAACAAGAGCATACAGGTTTTAGACCTTTTAGCTTCACTTTGTAAACATCTTTAAAAATTTAAGAACGCTCCGGAAATTCTATGTTGGCTAATAAAACTCAAATGGTTCATGATCATTTTTTCCTATATTTATCCCACTTTCTTGTGCATTTCTGCATTTTTGATTTGCCCCTTGTGTATGTCTTTACCACCTGAAGGCCAAGGATTACCTCCCAAACATTAAGAGTTGCGGTAATTTTTCCTGACTTTATTTAATTCATCCTGATTCCTTTTCATCTCTGTACACAGGGACACTTGTCTTGCATCAGGGCTTCATTTCCCAAGTTTGAAATTTTAAAATGTATTAGTTTCACAGGTTAAAATAAAATTTGCTGTTTTCAAACTATGATTATACCACATTTCACCGAATTTCTCATTGAACACCCTGGCATTCTCGAAAGTCTTTTTTTTTTTCCTTGAGAAAAAACAGAAGTTCTTCTCATTTTCTTCTTACTGACTTTCAGATTGTAGCAAAGCGGGGTTCAGAGGAGCTGTGGGGGTGCTGGTACCAGCTGGCGTGAGTAGTTGTCAAGGACCCTGAAGTCAGACTGGCCACGCTTCAGAACCAATTCACTACCACTAGGTGTGAGTAACAGGGAGGCCACATTTTTGTAAAATGACCATCGTCATAGTACTTGTGTGAGTGGATTATTGTGGGGAATCAAGGCCTTAATATACAGAAATTACTTAGCACGGTGTCTGCTGTGTAGTAAGCACTCAGTAAATGACTTCTATCAGCTGCATTTTATCTAGCACCACTTACGTTTCAAACTTTTATACTTTACGTGCATTCTAGCTTATCTTCACAATATCGCTGCAGGGTAGATGCTGTCTAACCATTTTACAGGCAAAGAAGAAGACAGGTGAATGATTTGCACAAGGCCACAGAAGAGATGCCTGACTCACAGAAGAGCCAAGCCGATGTCAACCCGGGTCTCAGCCACACAGCGTCTACTTCTGTAATGTCCTCCCTCCAGAACAGGGAAGTCACACAAACAAATCAAAGTACAAAAATAAAAACCTTGCTTCAGACACTCTGGACAGGTGGAGAACCTGGAGTGTGGCATCCTTTGTGGGTGAGAAGGGACAGCTGGGTGAAAACCAAAGAGGTGACAGAAAGATTTCATGTTTACCTGCTTGGGGAGTTTAGGGAAGGTTGCTGAGCACCTCAGCTCAACCCCTTCGCTTAGATCTGCTAGACTATTTCTTAGGTCTGCCTCAAGGTCAGCTGCATTGCCACATAGGAGTCCCAGGTAGACACCGCCCTGGACAGGGTCCCCATAGGCTCCAGTGAACATGGAGCCCTAGGGAAGCACTTCCCCACCTGCACGACTGCACACACCAACCTCAGAGGAGCTGTCAGCCCGTTGACGATCAGGAAACCCAACCTGTGCCTCTAGGTCACAGCTCAGGGGATGCTGAGCCTTCTCCAACCTCAGTCACAAGGGCAGGTGGCTTATTAGGCTGACCAGATGTCCTGTTTTACACAGGCCAGAACACAGTGGCAATGTCCCCTTTCGGACGGTACCTATGGTCAGCCTACTGACACCTTGAATTTAGCCCCGTGGGACTAGGCTAGGCAGACGTACTATTTAAAATGGGGCAGGACCGTTGTTTTCTGTCCCGTTTAAAATTTGACGTCTGGTCAGCTTGTGGATTTCTAAAACTCTCAATATGCCACTTAGTAATATTACTGCCTAGGGAAAATAAATTGGATTTTCAACTTTATGACCTTCTCCCTCCTTCTCACTCCCAGCTGATGACACGGGGACACGGGTTCCTATTTCTCTGAGAAGTAGAAGCAATCGGAAGAGACTGTACACAAACTGACCACCACACCTGCCCACCCAGAACCTCATTCGTGTGCCCGCTTCCCAGGCTGCATCCAGGCTCCTGCATCTGACAACTGCGCACACGTCAGTCACTCACAAGCTCCGTGAGCTAGTGTCACCAGGCACTGCGCCCTGAGACGAGAGGAACGTGCATAACCAGAGACAGAGGTTCGGAGAGGTGGGAGCACAGAGGTGGCGCGACTCCTACCCCCACTCCAATCCTCAGGGAGGGCCGAATGTTGCATTAAAACCCTTGAGGCAGTTGTGTCTTGGTTAAAACAAAGGACAAAGTTCTAAGCCTCCAACCTCTGCATTCCCGAATGAACTTCGTGTTTCATTTTCTCATAAATAGCTCACTTGTAAGGGAAGAAAATGTGTGCAGCTTTTATTATCTTGGAAAGCTCTAAAAAGTGGCTTTCTCAAGAAACTTTTTTGTTTCATAATTCTCTTAACGTGAGTTTTCCTAGCCCAATTTCTCATCACAGGTTTTTCACAACCTATTATTTTGTCTATCTTCCTCCTCGACTGTGTTATAAACCACTTGAGAGCGATATACCACGGCATGCTTACTCATCACAGGCTTATAAATAAATGAAAAACTCTATTACATATATAATCTCTGATGTAAAATTATTTTCTCCTGGAAACCTTTAGAGAAATAAGTTTGACAACAACAACAAAAAACTCAGATCTGACAATTTTGAGAAAACACGTAAACTCCAAATTATACCTAAATGTCATCACAGGAAGTGAGACCAGCAGAAGCTGTGGGCGAAGGTTTCAAAACCCGCTGGTGAGCTGGAGCAGCGCACGGGCACGTGGCTGCGTCGAGCAGCAGAAGCCAGCGGGACACCTCCACTCTCAGGGGGATCCCCAACCAAGTAAGCGTGGTTTCTGAGTGAAACAGAAAAAGAAGATGGCACAGAAGGACTCAACAGGGACCTGCAGGCACAGATCTCAGCAAACACGGCCACCTAAGGAGCCTTGGAAGACCGTGCTCCGGCCCTGCCCACGTCCTCGTTCCAGAACATCGGTTCCCAAGGGGGTATCCATCTGTGAACACGTCACCGTAGAAAACGCTCTAAACTTCCTCATCTCTAAACGCTTCCTCCTTCCCTTTTCCTGATAAGAACATTTAACACACATATTGAATCGTGTCGTACGCCTGAAACTAAGATCAAGTTCTATGTCCATTACACCTCATTTAGAAATATTTTTCAAAAACACAACAAAAAATTGACAGGGATATTTGATTTTATGGTAATAATTATTTCTTTCTTTCAATACTCTTTAAAAAAAACATGTCGGGAGTTCCCTGGTGGTGCAGTGGCTTAAGGCTTCGGTGCTGTCAGCGCTGTGGCCTGGGTTCGATTCCCGGTCAGGGAGCTACCCACATACCAAACAGCAAAAAAAAAAATAAAAAAATAAAAAAAACACGTCACGTAAGCTATATCCTTAAAGAAAATGTGAAGCTGCAGATACACGGTATTGTTCGCGGTCCTCATCATGCTGTATGGGTCTAACGTACTCGTCCTGCACAAGTAAACCAGGCACCCTGTGACATCACCGCCCCAACACCCCCTTCCCCAGGGCCTGGCGACCACCATTCTACATTCTGCTTCTTTACGTTTCACTGTTTTCAATTCTGATCGGAGTGCGATCATGTAGCATTTGTTCTTCCGGGTCTGGCTTACTCCACTTAGCAAAACACCTTCCAAGTTTGCACATGGAACACAGGGCCAAGATTTTATTGGTTTTGAAGGTGAATAATATTCTGTTGTATGCACAGGCCACATTTTCTTTATCCATTCATCTGCGGATGGACGCCGGGGTTGCTTCCATGTCTTGGCTAGTGTGCATAGCACTGCAGTGAATAGGGGTGCAGAGATCTCCTCACCACCCTGATTTCAGTGAATGCTCAGAAGTGGGACTGCAGATCATACGGTGGTTTCATTTTTAACTTTGGGGGGAATTTCCATACATTTTTTTACATTCTCACCAAGAGTGCACAAGGATTCCTCCACGTCTTCACCAACACTGGTTATCTTCTGTCATCTCGATAATATCATAGGCATTCTAGGCATGGGGCAATATCTCATGGTGGTTTGGGTTTGCATTTCCCTGATGATTATGTTTAGTGTCTTTTCAGGTACCTGTTGGTCACTTGTATGTCTACTTTGAAGAAACGTCCGTTGTGGTCTTTTGCCCACTTTTAAAATCTGGTTATTTGTTTTATTTAATATTACGATATAGGAGTGCATCCCTTCTATATTTTGGACACTCACCCTTTGTCCGACATATGACTTACAGAGATTCTCTCCCATTCCTGAGGCTGCCTTTTCATTTTGTCGATTGCTTTCTTTACTGGGCAGACTCTTTTTAATTTGATGTAATTCCATTTGTCTATACTTGCTTTTGTAGACTGCACTTTTGTTGTCATATCCAAGAAGTCACTGCAGGCTGTGGCAGATCCTTACATCACACCCCTCTGCCCTCCTCCCTGGGCCCTTCCGGTGTTGTAATAGTCCACGCTCTGCTCTTCACGTGGACAAGGCAGAGAAGACAATGGCCTCGGAAGCCATATGTCAAAGATGGCAGAGTGTCCCCGTGTCCGACCCCTGACATGCCTGTGTGGACCAGAGCTTCCCCTCCCCTCCTGCTCCCTGCAACCCCAGGCTGGGTTCCCCACAACAGCATTCCCTGAGCAAGAAACAAGCTCGTGTTCTGATGTGGTTGTGTATTGTGGAGCCAGTTGCTTGTTTGTTTGTTTGTTAAGCTGGTGACTGTCACAACTTGTGTATCTCTATCCATGATGTAGTATGTACCTTTAGTCTTTTGATATTAACTCTCACGTACAGCATAACCCACCCCCTTTCCCAGTTCTGAAAACTCCCATTGCCCAAGATACCTCTCCAGCACAGACAACACTGTGATGTTCTCATGTCGCCTTCTAAGCCTATGGCAATTGGGGCGGGCGGGGGTTGTCGTATACAAAATTGCTTTGGCTGAGCCAAATGCCTTCAACGTCATTGCGTACAATCTGCCTTCTGAGTGGCTTTACGAGCCAAAACTGTGCAAGGCGAAGCAACCAATCAGCCGACTTTTCCAATGACAGGGTGGGTCTGCCATGGATAAAGACGACGGCCTGCCTCAATTTGAAATAAGACGTGTAGACAGAACTCAGAATCTTAAGAAATCGAGGAGAAGTTGAAAAACAACAAAACAAACCAGGCAGTGAGGGCCGCCGAGAGTGGATTTCCGGAGAAGGTGAAACACCGCTTTTACTGCTCCCGTCAACACGCCCCGCCACCCGCTTCTGTCCCTGTCCTCGTGGCTCCTCCATTCCCACCCGGAGACCCTCGGGGCTCAGGCTTCAGCCCCCGCGCCCTGTGCCCGCGTCCTCGGTGCTAACATTCAGTCTCGCGGGTTTGACCACCACGCACGTCGGAACAGCCCAATGCGCACTGCGGCCCAGGGCGCCCCCGGATTCCCTGCTTGTTTCCGCTCCCCACTCAGTATCG
Source organism: Lyroderma lyra (assembly GCA_004026885.1). Classification (NCBI taxonomy): domain Eukaryota; kingdom Metazoa; phylum Chordata; class Mammalia; order Chiroptera; family Megadermatidae; genus Lyroderma; species Lyroderma lyra. The sequence goes on from PVJL010004420.1 coordinate 94,442, forward strand.
CTTCTTGGGGTGTAATCGGCATCTCTGCACTAATTCGTCCAACGCCAAACTGAGGTTTTCCCTTGTCTCAGACTTGGTTTCCTTTCTGAATGAGAGAAAAATCAGAACAATACTAACTTAACCAAAACAAACCTTTTTCTGTCTCACCAAAACATGGGGAGCCCAGGGCCGCAGACTGTTCCACAACAGACCTTCCGCCCGGGGGCCCTGCCCCCTCACTGGTCCGGGAACCTCAAACCCCGGCCGTGAGCTCAGGAGCCATCGCGGGCTCTCCGGCCACGCAGCAGCTGGCCTTCGGAGGCGGGGGGAGGTGCGGGCGGCCCCCACGCCACTCCCCTGGCGTCAGGGACTCGGGCCACAGGGTCGGTTCACGTGCTGGCCGGTCTCTGGGAACATCCCAGCACGTGAGTCCATGCCCAGGTTCTGAATAACGTGAGAAGCAACGCAAAGGCGCTGCAAGTCAAAGCTCAAATAAACTCCCCGTGCCGGCTGCGTGTCTGAGCTGCCCACACGACCGCGACGGGAAGCAGGAGTGGGAGGAGGGCAAGTCCAGCACAGCGGGCACCCAGAGCGGGAAGCCCCGGAGCACGGCCGTCAGCCAGGCTACAGCGAAGCGGGGCCCGCGGGTCAGGGGTCAGGGAACCCCGCCTTCCAGCAGGTTGAATGCTTTGCTTTGGCCCCTCTTCTGCTCCCCCCAAATCTCCTTGTCTCTCCCGGGCCCCGACTGCGGTCTCCGGGAGGTTTCTCTCCACTCTTCTGCGTGGCCACGTCTGAGGTGAACTTTGGGGAGTCTGCTCTTTGGGGGATCCATACAGACTTTCCAGCCTTCTATTTGCTGGTGCAGGTTCGAGACTCGGGGCCGCAGATTCTTTTCGGAATTAACTGGTACAGCGACTGGAGTCGAGGTGTGCGCCTCTGGCACTACAGGCCCTGCCCAGACGGACAGGCGTCGGGCCGGCCGCTTCCAGCCAGTTCCACGGCGCGCACGCGCACCGGGAGCCCCCGCCTGTGCGGGGGCGTCTCTCTGTCGCTCTCTGCTCCGCCCTCTCCCCTCTCTGGGACTTGGGGTAGATGGAAGATGACTCCTGTCGTCCTGCCACCACCAGCAGGTGCGTCACCTGTGTCCTCAAGACACTGGTCTTACCTGCTCCGGTTCCACAGCCCGGGTTGATGACATCCCCCAGGACGCCAGCGCAGCGGCACCCTGCCCTTCCCGGTCCCAAGGTGCAGGCATGTCACGCATCCGTGAGCCCTTTCTTACGACCTACATTAAATTACACGTCCCCGTCCCCAACCTTGGAGCCCCGCCGCCACCTGCCTTTTCCCCCGTAGCCTTACGGCCACCTGGCAGATTGTGTTCTACTTAGGGGGCGTTTATCCCCCGTGGAAACAGCAGCTCCAGGAGATCCGGCGCTTCCGTCCTGGCCAGCGCTGCAGCCCCAGGGTGGGGAAGAGGGGTGACCGCCTGTACGCTGGGCTCAATGAACAACGCCCAGGCCCGCCGAGCCACCGGCCCTCCAGAAGGGAGCAGGGCAGGTGTGTGTCGTTGCCGTGCTGTCCCAGCGGCCTGTGCTTACGTCACACAGCAGCCAGCAGGCTCGGGGCGGCTTCGGCCCGGCTTCCAAGCCCCGGGACGCCCGGTCTCCCGCCTGACGAGACGAGCGTGCCTGCGGGGAGGCCCGAGCCGTCCCTGCTACACGGGCGGCGTCTCCAGAGACGGTGAGAGTAGTGACCCACACGCGCCCCTTTGAAAACCCTTTCTTCCTTCGCTGCAAAGCGCCCACGGGCCCCTGGGCGTGCGGGTTACCGTCAAGGGCGGCGAGACCCTGCAGATAGGAGAGCACGGCCCCCCGCCCACGAGCAGTGGGCCCTGGCCACCCAGCACCACCGGAGTAAACCCGGGAGCACGGGACATGTAAGGGATGCGCTGAGGGGCACATGGGGGAAGGCAGCCCTCTGGGCAGCTGGGGCTAGCAGCTGAGACTCGGGAGCGGATTCCCGCAGAAGCCACTCGGTAGGGGGTGGCGGCCCTGCGCACCCCCGGCGCCCCTCGCACCCCCGGCGCCCCTCGCACCCCCGGCGCCCCTCGCAGCCCCGGCGCCCCTCGCACCGCTCAGCTCTCCCGCCAGCGGCCCGGGCTCCCACCCGCCTGCTCCGCACTCACCCCGCTGCCCTTGCACGAGGCATCTCACGGGGGAGGCGTCTGCAGGATAAACAGCTGGATTAGGGGGACCCTCCCCGAGGGCGTTGGTATTTGAACGCGTGAGCAAAGGACTATTGAGGTTGGCGAAGGAAGAGACGCTGGGCACGCGCTGCTTAAGGAGCAGGGGCCATGCCTGCAGCTGCGACACGTGCGAACGCTCCAGAGCGTCTCTCACACGCCGGGGAGCGAGCGTCGGGGCGAAAGGGCCAAGAAAAGACGCAGCAGCCACACCTGGCACCGACGACTCCCGGGGGCTGGCCACGCTGCAGCCGCCAGCCTGTCCCGTCCAGGCCCTGACGTTTGTCACACTCGTGAGGCAACGCGCGACGGTTCCCGCACGTGCACCGCTCCACGAGCGCCCTCGTCTTTTCAAACACACAAAAAGGGGTCTTCGGTGTCCCCCATCGCTCCCCTGTAGAAAACTTCAGGCGATGGGCTGTGTACCCACCCAGGACAGGTGACAGGCTATTTCCTCAACCTCCGCGTTTTGTTTTGAGGGATGTCAATGATCAAACGTTAACTGAAAAGCCATCTGTAAGTGACCAGCCACAGAGGGACGGGCCATCCGAATCTGACCATGGCTTCTGAAGCCTTGGCACTGCCCTGACCCCACAGGTTACGGATGGCCGACCCCCCAAATCCGAAGCAGCCTGCGAACAGGACGTGCACGGAAATAATGCCGGAAGGTTCTCTCCCAAACCTTTGTCCCCTTCACACTCGGCTCGGGGGTTCCGGCTAGGGCCCCCCGGTGCGTTAGCTCTTTCCAACTGCTATCTGGTTTGCACGTCGGATGCGTCTCTTTGCCCCGAGCTCCCAGGGGCCCCGTCTTCAGCCTTGGCTTTGCGCTGCCCTCCCGTCAGTGGCCCGGTCCCTCGGCCCCTATCCCCCTGCAGCACGGCCCCGTACCGAGAACAGGTCTTTGGGGGCCAAGTCCTAGTTTCAAATCTCTGTCTTCCCCAGGCTTGGTCATTCTGAGCAAACTACTCGACTGTGCTCCTTCCAGGTCTTCATCGGAGACAGCGGCCCCATCCTCGGGGACACGAGGTGAAGACCAGAGGGAGCCGTGCCTGTCTGCGGCTTCTCACCGCCGGGCACAGCGTGAGCCCCGGCCGAGAGGGGCCCGCCCTGACGGTCACAGCCAAGTTCACGGGCTTCGTCTTCGCTCTCCCAAGGCTTCCTCAGCGGTGCCCGGTGCGGTTACAGGTTAGCACAGCCAGGCCCGGGGATGCCCCACGGCAGGTGCCATCCGCCACTACTGAAGACAGAGGGTGGGGGTGACCGCGGGTTTCCCCTTGGAGCCAGTGGTCTCTGTCCCAGAAGCAGAAGTGCGTGGCCCTGGGGGCCCCTGATCTGTCCTTGCCACCAACACCGTGTGACCACCGACACCGTGTGGCCTCCGACACCGTGTGACCACCGACACCGTGTGGCCACCGACACCGTGTGGCCTCCGACACCGTGTGACCACCGACACCGTGTGGCCACCGACACCGTGTGACCACCGACACCGTGTGGCCTCCGACACCGTGTGACCACCGACACCGTGTGGCCTCCGACACCGTGTGACCACCGACACCGTGTGGCCACCGACACCGTGTGACCACCGACACCGTGTGGCCTCCGACACCGTGTGACCACCGACACCGTGTGGCCTCCGACACCTTGTGGCCCCCGGAGCAGTGCAGCCTGCTGGCCCGCGCGGCCGGCCTGACGGGGCGTGCTCCCTGCCCGCTCCTCCCTGTCCCTTCGCAGGCAGTTGGGGAGCCTCCCGGATGCTCGTCCCTGTGTCCTTCCACCCGCACGCCCGGGGCTGGGCCAGGTGGCCAGCAGGAGGGGAACCCACGTGTGGCCATGGGGGCCAGCTTTCTCTTTCGGAAGTCGGCGGGTCCCCCGTGTCCAGTGAGAGGGCAGACAAAGGACCCTGCCTGGGACGTCACAGCAGCAAACCCGCACGTCCGACAGGCCCTGGTCTGCAGCCCGAGGGGCAGGGTCTGCGGCTCTGAGCGCATGTGACCGGTCAGCACGGGACTCAGTGGGGGGACCCATCCGGGGACAGCAGCGCCCCCCTGTAAGGCCGCTCCAGGCCTTCTCTGCCCCTGTGGTGGGGGGATGCTGAGGTGCCGGAGGCGAGAACGAGGTGCAGGTGCGTTTCCAGAACGGGAGGAGGGGGGTGCCAGGCCTGGGACCCACTTCGGGGAGCCCGTGTGTGCCCGTGGAGCGGGCAGGGCGGGACAGGGAGCTGCGACACTCCCCACACGTACGCGGGAGGGGGCCCCTGTAGGGAGGGAAAAGGGTTTCGGGCCCAGGACACCGCGCTGAGGGTGAAATCCTGCATTGGAAGCCTGGAGGGGTGCCAGGAGCAGGCGCCGCGGAGCGGGGTCCCCGAAAGGTCTCCCTTCCTCTGGGCAGTGAGAACACTGGCCGACGGCCCACCTCGAGGCCTGCCCTCCATTCCGTCACTAGCAAAGGTGCTACGAAGGCGGTGACAGCACGGACACCCCATCCTTGGAAGTGTACCGGACCCCACGTCGTGGGCAGGAGGCCCCGGAAACCCCCTGTCACACACAGAAGCTAGAGCGGCGTCATGGATGTGGGAAGCGACACCACAAGCAAGACGAAAGCGAGGAGCCGAGTGAAAGAACGCTTACGACCAAGTTAGGAGGGTCTGCTCTTCCACACTGCTGATGTCGTAGGAAATGGGGACACGGTGGGCCTGACCGAGCCACGGGTTCCTGGCGACACTCGTGACAACATACAGTTAATAAACAGAACATCTAAGAAGTTGGCGGGACGGGCTAACGTTATGTCCTCCTGCAGCGGGAAAGCACGCGAGTGTGATTAGATGTAGCTTGTCCCCTAACGGTCACGTACCTTCTCATAAATCACAGGTATTTGCGTGTCTCCATCGTGCGCGCGAGCCAATGACAGGAGTGACCAGCAGCAGTGGTCCCGTATTAATCAGGATGATACTGCTGATGTAATACATGTTGAAATGATTCTTAATGATAAAAACACTAGATACATCATTGTAATAGGCAAAAACATTTAAATTCTTGAACAGATGAGGTCTGCTCTTAGAGCTGTAATGGCATTAGTAATGACATCTCATAGAGAACTTATAGAATGCTTTAGCTTTGAGAAGGACACAAAGCCTCTAAAAATGAAATTCTAGGGGGCAAAGCATAAGGTCCCGGGAGAGTCTATGACACAATGAGTCAGCTTCGTGTTAATGCCTGTGCTTTGGCTGCACGAATAGGTCCTATTTTCCTACCAAAAACATCCTATTGATAACCTGGATCTTGTAACCATGGTTGGCATGAAAAACATATTTTCATTGCTTTTGGGTACAGTAAGTGTACTGAAACTCTAGGATATTGTGGGAATTGCCCTAGGAAAGAACAGAAATAAGTGACAATACAACCTATGAGATTAATATTCTCTACAACGTGTTTTGGGATAAGTTTACTATTTACTTGTGCATTCATTTTAACATTTTCTATACATTTTAGCTGGCTTTTACACAGTTGAAAATATTTAAAATACTATGATTAATTACACATACATTCTATTAAGATATGTAGAAACATTTCTATTTCCCATAAATATTTCTGTGTTGGGAGGATTTCCTTTGCTAAGTGTATAGGTTTAAGTTATTAATTATACAAATAGTATAAATTGTGTATGGATGGCAGCTTTTAGTGTCTCAAAATATTTGTTTTAGTAACCTCATGAGATTAATAAAACTGTTATCTTCTCAGAAAATTCCTAATGATTACTGCTTTCCAGGTCCAACATGCAATAGCCCAGCACCACACAATGCCCTGCTTTGTAAAAACAAGTTGGAAGAGAAAATAAGTCATGGAGTTATTCTGTTTTTGCCAATCAGATTATAACCTCCTGGGCAGAGAATGTTTTACCAATTTTCTTTATCCCTCCGCGGGCACCCGAGTCTGTGTGTTGGTGCAGGAAATGCGGGCTGAGTGTCGCTCCTGCTCCGGGAACATCTGAAGACACACAGGGGGAGGCAGCAAAGGGACCATCTCCTGGGGATTATGCCAGCCCCAAAGGTCAGCTTGTTGTATTCCTATCCCAAGGACCTAGACACCTAGCCAGAGCAAGGACGTGGACGTTCAGACTTGTCTATCTTTCTTGATTTCGGACTGCTTGAAACATCCCGTAACATCTTCTCCTCCTGTAAAAGGTTCTGAGCGCCTTTGCTCACTGCCATCCGATCACGAGGTGGGCAGTTCACAGTCAACGGCAAGGACAAGATTCCGTTACACTCATGAATCACTCACAACATCCGCAGGATGTTCACGTACCTTTTAAAACAATGTTTTCCACCCCCAAGCCACATGTGCCCGGGGATCCATTTATAAATGCCAGGGGCAGCGCCACCAGGACGAGCTTATTGGGAAAAATCAGCACAGCTTGTTCTCATTCAGACCTGTTGAGTGCAGTTCCCCTCCGGGGGCTCGTGCTGTGAGGTTCATTACAGATGAGGCCCACCCTGCTGTCAACTCGTTGTTCTAAACGCCGGCTGGAAGGGAACCTGCCAACAGACAGCTGCTGAGAATATGGAGAGTGGTGCACAAGTGGGAAATAAATTGGTTTTTAGCCACCAAAAAAAATTGCATGTGTGTGTTATGAGCTGTATGAGAGTGTGTGATGTCGTAGAGCAAGCAGGGGGAGGCAGGAGTGCCAAGGAGGACCCTACTGCAGCCCCTCACTCTGGCCCCCTTTACAAGGACCCTGTCCTCAGTTTCTCTGTCCCACCAAGTGGCCCTCCATTTGCTAGCCTGCGCTCTGGACCTGATGTCAGAGGTGCACCCAGTTGTCACAGGGGCCACACAAAAGTGTAGATGGGAAGCTGAAGGAAATACAGAAAACGAGGTCTTTGTAAGGCAAACTTACATACTATATTCTTTAATATTTTTACTATTAATGGTACAACTTAAAAAGATGAATAAGCAAATAAAATGTGAAATATAAATAATGATTCTCAAATATAGCAATCATGGTTAACATTTAGTTCATTCCCCCCATTATATATTAGTTATACATACTATTTAGTATTAATAAATCTACGTTACATTATTATTATTTTATATGTATTATGTGTTTATACTGTTCTATGATAATATAAATATTGTTTGTTATCTTTCTATATAGACACATTTAGTTATATGTGTATATGCACATAGAATGTAGACCCATCTGCATATATGGATATGATTATTACATTCTTTTTAATAAATCGTGATCAGTCTTATATGTAACAGAATAATCTTTGAAAATATAATTTAGGATATTCATAGTATTTCATAATGTAATAATTTTGCTATAAAGTGGACATTTGATTATTTGATTGTCCACAGATATTTTACTGTTTCTAAACTTTCAGTATTATATATAATTTTGGATGAACATTCTTAATCACAATCTTTGCCTCCATCAAATTTCCCTTTGATTACTTTGTAAGAGGTAATGAATAGTATGAGAAAGAAAGAGAGGGAGAGAGGGTGCTAAATTGCCACCCCAGAATGTCAATTTTTCAAAAAGTATATGAGAGAACTCACTTTAGTCCAATCTTTCCTCAATTTTTTTATTACCACACAAAGATTTTTTTCACTAATCTCGCAAGCAAAGAAGTTGTATTTCTGTTTTAACTTGATTTTTTTATTATTAAGATGAATAATTTTAATAGTTTTGTCAATCATCTAATTCTTCTCTAATAGTCACATTTGTTTTCATTATCCTTCCATTAATTGTTAGTATTCTTATTATCTGCTTGTGCGGACTCTTTCTACCATAGTGGATTGGTCCTCCTTAGTTATGTTGCCTTTATGTCTCTCACTTGCATTTAAAAATTAGGTTTGTGATTATTCCATTGCCTGTTTAGTTTCCTCATTTGCATTTGTTGCTAATTCAGGTTTGGAAAGCAATTTTGACTTTAAAATTAGCTATATGAGGGCTGTCCAGAAAAAATCCAGCTGCTGTCAATCTAACGAGAACAGTCACATGGCTGCATACTTTACGGACAGCCCTGGTGTCCTCTCCTGTAATTTTGTTTTCATTCTCTGATTTCTATTTTTTTAATATAAATATTTTACATATTAGAATTTCAGCATTTCTTTGAGGTGAAACTCTAAAGATTATTTTCTGATTTTTTATAATACCAAAACTAACAAAGGAAACGAACCCACACCCTCATTTCTGTGCCACTGTACTTAGAATCCGCCAGTGACTTCCCTTAAACACAGCTCCACTCCTAATATTTTTTAAGTGCAGTGATATTTTAAATAGTAGCGTCATTTTGAAATGTAAGGACTGCGTGAAAAACATGAAGTTCCTTTGGAGAAGCAGGACTAAAGATAAATAGTGATTTAATGCTGTCGGTAAACACCCCCTATTTGCAGCCGCTAAGTGATAAGGTCAGAGAGTAAATCTCATTAAATTGATCAAAACAGGACACAACCGCTGGTGAGGATGCCGTTTTCTTAGAGACCTACAAGGTCAGAATAGAAAAGCAGCCTGATAAATGCTCAGCATGATAAATGCTACTGCTGTCCCTGCAGCTGGGCAGTCTCCATTGTTAATGGCATTTGTGCAAGTCTGGTCTGCTTTGCTGAACAGTTTCAGTAGCAACAGGTCAAACAAGTTAATCAAAATGGCCACGTTTATGATAGAAACAATCCCGAGGGGCGTTGAATTGTTTGCATTTCTGAATATTCTGAGAGGGACTTTCCTCCTCCTGTCTTCCCGGGTAACTGCACCCGATGTGAGCAAACCTAGAGACAGTGCAGAAACCAGAGGCACAGGTGACAAACCACACGCGTGCTGGAACCCCAGAGAAGTGCCTCTAACGGTACCACGAATGGAGCCTGGAGATGAGTCATGGGTGGAGCCTTGCGGCGAGCAACAGGCCAGTGACCAGTTACTGTCTCTTACTCGGTGCCCGTGGCTGCAAATGTGCAGTGTTTCTGATGGATATATTCATGGGGGCTTCTGAGATACAGAAACCATAAGTTAGGGTTTCCCTGACGTAAGTGTGATCTGGGATCGACACAGGGGGATCTTTTTGTCTCTACACTTAATCCATGCCCAGGTCCCTGGCGGGCACGCTACTCCACGGGATTTTATGTGGGGCCCTCGGCGCTCTTGAAAATTTACATTAGTGAGACAAATGGCTAATTCACTACAGCCAAATGGTGCACATTTCATGATTAAAGACAAGCCTCACCGGACTAGGCTTCATTTATTTCCCCTGCAGTGAAATATGTGAGGATTTATATTTTTTCATTACTACATAAATACAAGCAGTTTATAAAATGCTGGAAGAATTATCCAAGCTTAATCTCCCATTCCGAGACTCTGAAATCTCCTCTTCTTTCTTGCTTCATAAAAGCACAAACCACCAAGTGATGATTTAAAGAAAAAAATCTATTTAATTGCATTATTTAAAAAGTGATAGAACTCAGCACATCTACTCATTAAGCTGGATGGAGTTGACTCTTGGTTTTCTGAAAACAAAAAGCCACTGGAAAACTGGGTATCACTAATTGTCCCAAATTATTGATTATTAAGAGACACGGCATTTGAATCATAATGGTCAACGTTGTTTGAGTACACATAATGATACCAAAGTTTTCCAGCTTTCCAGACTATCAGTACCTTTTCTACTTGGTGCTAGCCACCATGTAGGAACTGGGCCATGAGTAGTAAAGAAGACAGTTGGGTCCCACGGGACTGACTGTGAGAAGCCCCCACTACAGATGGCCCCCACTGATACCTGCCAGTACCTCCACGCTCTTGTGTTCTCCCCTTCGCTAGTGTACAATGGGCCTAACGACTCTTTCCTAGAAAAGAGGAATTGGCCAGTGTGATGGATGTCACCTCTAAGATTAGGAACAAGGAGACTGTGGCTTCACGGTTGGATGTCTTTTCTCACTTTCTCTTACTTGCTCTGCTAGAAGATAGCTGCCATGGTGGAGGCTGCCAGAGACGATCTATTTCTGAGTTAGTAGTTTGCATGAAGTATGAGAGTAAGGCTGAGGTCTGCTTTGTTTTGTTCTGTTGTAACCATAGTGCTCTATCATTATTGTAACATAGTGCTCTATCATTATTGTAACCATAGTGCTCTATCATTATTGTAACCATACTGCTCTATCATTATTGTAACCATAGTGCTCTATCATTATTGTAACATAGTGCTCTATCACTATTGTAACCATAGTGCTCTATCACTATTGTAACCATAGTGCTCTATCACTATTGTAACCATAGTGCTCTATCATTATTGTAACCATAGTGCTCTATCACTATTGTAACCATACTGCTCTATCATTATTGTAACCATACTGCTCTATCATTATTGTAACCATACTGCTCTATCATTATTGTAACCATACTGCTCTATCATTATTGTAACCATAGTGCTCTATCACTATTGTAACCATAGTGCTCTATCACTATTGTAACATAGTGCTCTATCACTATTGTAACCATAGTGCTCTATCACTATTGTAACCATAGTGCTCTATCATTATTGTAACCATAGTGCTCTATCTATTTATTGAGCATCTATCTTTCCTCCATTGAAATGGGTTTGCAACTCTGTAAACCATCAGTGGTTCTGTTTTAGAATGTTTTTATTCTATCCCATTGATTTATGTGTCTATTCCTCATTAACACCATGCAATCCTGATTACAGCAGGTCTTTAATAAGTCTTAAAATTTAATAGAGAAATTCCACCTCAAGTTTTTTTAAATAGCTTTAGACTATTAATTATATGCATTTCATAGTATACATTTTTCTTTCAACATTGTTTTAACTGTGTTCCACAGATAGTCTAGTTTCTTTGACTTTCCATATAAATTTTAGATTAATCTTATCTATAACTACAAAATATCTTGCTATATATTTTTATAGGAATGTGATAAAACTGTATCAGCTTCAGGAAAATTGATATCTTTATGATACTGAGTATTTCAATCAACAAGCACATTTATTGTATCTTTGAATTCTTTTATTAGCATTGTGTAGTTTTCAGCATACAAGTTTCATCCTTTCATTATATTTACACCTAAATGTTTTATTTGGTAAATGATCATAAGTGGTATTGTATTTTTAATTTGTGTCCCTGTACTCATTGTTAGTATATAGAAATGTGACTGAATTTTTAATCTTTCTCTTGTATTCTACAACCTTGCTGCACTCTGTATTAGTTCTAGTAGTATTTTTGTAGATTTATTGCAATTACACTACATGGATAATCATACAATCTGAAAATAGAATATTTTATTTCTTCAATTATGATCTATATCCCTTTAACTTCTTTTTCTCATTTAATTGCACAGGCTAGAACTTTCAGTGTCTGTTTAATGGCAGTAATAATAGTGGACATCTGTGTCTTGTGCCAGATCTTAGGAGAAAAGTATATTCAGTGCTTTATAATTAAGTATAATGTTACCTGTAGGTGTTTTATACATGTCTTTCATCAAATTAAGGAAGTGTCCTCTTTTTTTAATTTTTCTGAGTTTTTATCATGAGTAGGTGTTCAGTTATGGATTTGTATCTTTTTTATTCTTCAGTATCATCAGTTTTTGCTTTAATATTTTGCAGTTCTATTGTCTAGTGCATGCATGTTTAGTATTACTATGTATCCTTGGTGGATTGGTATTTCATTATTACATAAATCCATATATTTTCATTTACTGTGTTCTTTTTCTTTCCTGATGTTCTAAGTATTTTAATCAATTTTTTTAATATTTAAGGAACTCCACACAGTTATCCTTTTATGTAAGTTCTTCTGTAAAAAAAAAAATTATAATCCCTTCATTCTTTTTCATTTAGAATGTCTTGATTTTCCCTCCATTCCTTAAGAATACTTTTACTGGGTATAGAGCTCTGAAGTGGTAGTTTGTTGTTTTTTTTTTTTTTTCTTTCAGCATTTGAAAATTTTGCTCCTTTCTTCTGGCTTTTATGGGTTTTGGTGAGAAATTCCCTGTCACTCTGTCACTTGACTTATTTTCCCCCATAGGTAAGGTGTTGTTTTACCCTCACTAATTTCAAGATTTTTTCTTTGTCTGTAGTTTTCAAATGTTGGACAATGATGAGTCTCTGTGGATTTCTTTGAGTTTACCCTTTTCAGTTTTCACTCAGTTTCTTGAATCTGTAGTTTAACATCTTTCACTATATTTGTAAAGCTTTTTGGCCTCACCAAGAACTAAATCAGCTGAGATCTTGACTTTGGACTTCTGGCCTCTAGAACTGTGAGAAGTGAATGTGTGTTATTTAAGCTGCCCAGTCTGATATTTCATTATAACAGCCAGGGGAGAGACACCACTCCATTATTCTACTAAAACTTCTGTTGAGTGGCTTATTTTAGCTATTTGCACTGAACGTGGTTACTGATGCAAAGTAAGCACTCACTGAAGTAGCGTAGCAAAAAACAAAACAAGTAATGCACATTCATTACATAAAACAGTGGCCACATTGGAAGAAGAATTTTCTGGGCAATGCATGAGATACACTAATATCAACAATAGCTAGTGAGCTAAAAAAAAAACAAAGGTCCCCCCCAAAATCTCATAATGCTTTAAGAATTTGTGTTGGGCGACATTCAAAGCCATCCTGGGCTGCAGGTTGGACATACCTGAATTGTAAAGGACAGCTGATATGCAGGCTTGATCTCAAAAATAAAAACAAAATAAATCCCCGGGCCAAAACTACTTGAGTTTGGGGTTGTTTGGAAGTTATCTCAAATTGTTCATCTAATGGCTTGAGTATGACCGTGATGGATCAGCCTGTCATTTGGGGGGCTGTCATTGTTCTTCAGCACGCTCTCCTAAATGCCTGAATTATCTGCATGTATTTAACCAATAAAAAATATTTATTGAGAATCTCTTATTTCCTTAACATGGCGGTAAATATGAAGATTAGAGAGAAAATACATAACACACTTAACACTCTTTTGGACTTTGTGGCCTGTTTGGCCTCATCGTAATGGTTTGTGCGTCACGACCTGGAAGGGAAAGTCCTCTGCATGCAGAGTGGATACTGTGGGTGCTGGCCTGCTGCCTAATTTTTTTAAATCTCCATCTTCTCCACTTCTAGCAGGAGCTGTTTCTTGCTCTTGTTTATGACAGAGGAGGAAAGAAAGAGCATTAAATGTATGCGGTCTGAGGCTTCTCTTTGTCTCTAGCTTTGCATAAAATTTATCCTGAAAAATAACAGACTCAGAGGGCTTCTGAATCCCCGTGGGTGGCCTGGGGCTTCAGTGCAGCAGCTGCTAAGCCCAACCCACTGCTGTGGGACAGCAGGGGAAGCACTAGAAAAAGCCAGTTAAAAGGATTTATTTTCTGTTTCTTTTTCCCCTTAAATCAACGGAAAAAAAACTATGTAGTACTTAGCCTGATAAGCAGGAAAAGGAAAATGCAAGATTTAAATTATTGCTTCATAAAATACAGCAGCAGACAATTCAGTTTTATTGCACAGCACGGAGTGCTTGCGTCTGTTAGCAGGTGGGGCCGCTGTGCACACAGGCCCTGCAGTTGTGGAAAGGACCGTTTGCCTGGAGAAAGGTGCTCCTCCCCCAATTATTTTCACCGTATTCTCCACTCTCTTCGTAGGTAATCCATGAACACAGAGCAACAGCAACTCCAGCCTTGTGTTGCATTTGCTATTGTTTTTGCCACACACAAATATATCAAAACAGAAGCTTAAAGGTGCATAGTATGTTGTTTCCTGAATTTGTAGGTTTGTAAAAATATTGGAAAATTAGGCATGTTGCAAGTTTAATACCCAAATTAAATACATTATGTGTTGGTAAAGAAATGAACCTAAGAAGTGGTAAAGGTACTGTGAGATTCCCGAATCCCCAACCCCTATTGACTTTGACCAGATATGTATATAAATATAGCTTCTGCACAGCGAAAGAAACTACCAACAAAGCAAAGAAACAGTCAACCAAATGGGAGAAAAATATTTGCAAACAACACATCTGATAAGGAACTAATGTTTAAAATATATAAAGAACTCGTATGACTCAACAAAAAAACAAACAACCCAATTAAAGTGGGCAGAGCACCTGAACAGATACTTCCCCCAGGAAGACACACAAATGGCCAACAGGAAAAAATGTTTAACCTCATTAGCTCTCAGGGAAATGCAAATCAAAACCACAATGAGATACCACCTCACACCTGTTAGAATGGCTATTATCAACAAGGCAATGACTAACACGTGCTGGAGAGGATGTGGGGGGAAAGGAACCCTCACACACTGCTGGTGGGAGTGCAAACTGGTACAACCGCTAAGGGGGACGGTGTGGAGGGTCCTCAGAAAATTGGGAACGGAGTTACCATGTGACCCAGCAATCCCCCTTCTGGGGATCTACCCCACAAAATTAAAAAACTTTAGTCCGCAAAGACTTATGTACCCCAATGTTCATCACAACACTGTTCACAATGGCCAAGACATGAAAACAACCCAAGTGTCCTTCAACAGATGCCTGGATAAAGGGCCTGTGGTACATATACACAATGGAATATTACTCAGCTGTAAGAAAAGATGAAATCCTGCCATTTGCATCAAAATGGATGGACCCGGAGACCTTCACGCTAAGCGAAATAGGCCAGACAGAAAACACCAAGAACCATGTGACTTCATTCACATGTGAACATAAAACTGAAAGCAACAAAGAAACAAAAACTCATGGACACAGTCAATAGATCACTGGTTACCTGAGGGCATGGGGGAGGGGTGGGAGAGGAGGGAGGGGGCGTCAAGTACGTGGTGACAGAAGGAGACCTGACTCTGGGTGGTGAACATGTAAAGCATCACACAGACGATGCATGGTAGAACTGCACACCTGGAACCTATGTAATTTTTGCTAAGCAATGTCACCTCAAGTTTAACCAGAGAAAGAAAGAAAAAGGGAAAGAAATATAGGAAAGATAGCTATGGGGCTTACTCGGAATGCCCTGAGCCTCGTGTGGCAGACTGACTTCAGAACTGAGGGTGCCACCCACCTCAAAACTGAGCTAGTTCTGTGTGGTTACTTACTGATTCGTTTAACAAATATTGATTGATAACTTACAATGGGCTGGGGACTGCTTTGGTGTTAAGGGTCAATAAATTTCAGGGCTAAATCTGCAATAATCTGCTATTGAAAGAAATTGCTCCTGGGGAG
Source organism: Lyroderma lyra (assembly GCA_004026885.1). Lineage (NCBI taxonomy): Eukaryota > Metazoa > Chordata > Mammalia > Chiroptera > Megadermatidae > Lyroderma > Lyroderma lyra. Next base: position 109,838 of record PVJL010004420.1, read on the forward strand.
CAACTAGAACATGAGAAAGCAGTGAGCCCCAGACCCAGGGCCCCTGGGCACTGCTGACACAGCGCCCCCCTTCCGGACTTCCACAACCCTTCCGCTGTCATCTGTCAGCGTTCACTGAGGATGGGGTTGGTTTCCCTAAGGTCTCTGATGGTCACAAAACCAGTCTAAGACAGTCCTCGTTTGAGAGTTGTCAAGAAGAGGGCTTTCGGTGTTGTCAGTGGTTCACTAGGGACTGGGAGCTGGAGAGGGGTGCACAAAAAGTGTGACTAGAGAGAAGGTGAGCTGAGGAACCAACACATTCGTATACAAGCTATGAGCGTTGTGTCCCTGTCATCCGTGCCACATGGAAAACCACCCCGAATCTTACTGGCTCAAATCAACGATGGTTTTTCTTCTGGTCCTGCTGGGCTCACTTCTACGGCTGCATCTGATGGCACTACGGCTGTGGACAGGGTTCTAAGATGGCATCAGGTACGTGCTGTTAGCGTGGGCCAGTCTCTGGGTCTCTCCCAATCTCTCTCTCTGTCTCTCTCCCCTTCCCCCCGCCCCCCATTATTCAGTAGTGAAACCTAGGCTTCCCTAAATGGCCAGGAACATGCCAAAATATTGAAGGCAGCAGCTGCAAGAGCTTTTGAGGCCTAGACTCTAAAACTTTGACAACTGAACTTCTGGGATGTTCTGTTGGTCAAAGCAAATTCCAAAGCCAAGCCAGCTCTAATGGACAGTCATGTGGGACCAACCTCTCAGAGGGAGCTGTGCGAAAGCACGGCCTTATCCGGTGCATAATGTCCATTGCGGGTGACAGGTTCTCTATCTCACAATAACCCCTGTTGCACGAGAGGTCGCCGGAAAAGGCAGCACTGAAACAGATGAAGGAGAAGGAAGAGAAAAGAAAGAGGGTAAAGACATTTTCATTGTATTGTAATAATTGAAAACTTATAGAAAGTTACAAGAATAGTCCAAAGAGCTTCCGTGTGCCATTTATTTAAAATCCCTAATTGCAAATATATTTTTTTATATTTCCTTCATCACTAGGATGGTGACGAATAGGCGATAAATAAATTCGGAAAGGCGATTAGGTGTTGCGTAGCTTATGGTTTGCAAGAAAGGGTGGAGAGTGGCTGTTAAATAGGTAAGGGGTTTCTCTGGGGGAGGGGGTGTAAAAATGTTCTAGAGCTAGAACACTGTCGCAGTGGCACAATTCTGTGACTACAGTAAAAACCAGAGTTCTGCACTCTATGTGCATTTTATGTTGTATGCAAATTCAATCCCAGTAAAGGTGTTAAAGATACTATCTATAGCACTAGGGAAATGGCTTTCATTACCAATAGTATTGAATTGAAGTTCGCGGGTTTTCATTTGTGCTAGGACATTGCTGGGAAAAAAAAAAAATCTCTCTAAAAATAAACAATCAGAGAATCCACGAAGTCCAAATCAGGCGCGTACGCCCGTGAATTCCATGATGCGAACTGGGAATGCGTACAGTGCACCCTCTGCTTATGCTCCTTAAACCTGAGGCACCAGGCAGATTCGGTCATTTCCCTGCACGTTCAGGATTCGGAGCGGAGAAACGGAACGACCTTCCGGCACCTGCCCGTCTGCAAGTGGAGGGGCCGGGTCAGGAGGCGCCCTGGCCGGCCCCCCGCGTGCGGCACCCACAGCTGATGGAAGTGGCACAGTGATGTGACAGCCAGCTTTGACGTGATGGGATGCACATTGAAAATGAGGCATACTTGTAGGTTTATAAATATGTAGGAAAAGATACAAATACTGAATATTGCCCATAGAAGAAAACTGAAAACCAGTGACTTCTGCTTGGACACGGGACCTTTGTCTTGGTAACTTTCAGAAGTAGCTGGTTTTTCTTCACCTAAAATTGACCCCACAGGGGGCTCCCTGGTGGTGTAGTGGCTAGACCTCGGCGCTCTCAATGCCACAGCCTGGGTTCGATTCCCAGCCTGGGAGCTACCCGCCCCCCCCCCCCCCCCCCCCCCCCCACCGCAAAAATAAATAAATAAATAAATAAAATAAAATAAAATTCACCCTAGGCGTGTGTGTGTGTGTGTGTGTGTGTGTGTGTGTAATTGGAATAAAACCTTGTATTTCAATTCATCTCCATGTGTAAGGTCCAGAAAATCCTTAATAAGAGATAACCTTAGCAACCAAACCATAACTGACACGTTTTGGAAGGCTTTGAATAATTTTTGAGTAACTTCTTCATTGCCACTATGGCCAAAATCTGGTTTGTGAAAAACACACATTACGTTATTGTGGTGCTAAGACACTGAGATCAATTACAGGTGATTTCCATTTTCTTAGCCCTGTTTCTACGGTTCTAGAAGCGATGGAGATTATTGCAGACCATGGTACCATGGTTATTCCAGGTGATGAGTGCTGTTAAGATAAAAATAAACATTTTTGGTGGTGGCTGATGAATAAAATGATTCCAGTTGAGTACAAGACGTGTCCTTTCTCGTAAACAGGTTGTATTCGCTCAGTGCTGGAGGCAGGGGGAGGTCCAGGGTGCTCGCCACTCAACTCAGTCCGGTCTCCTGCCCCGGCCGAGGACCAGGTACCTCCCACATCACGACATAGACTGTTCGCGACAGGCAGAAGCCACAGCAGATGGAAAATAAGCCCTAAATCCTAGCATTCGCTCGGCCTTTGGATGTAAAAAGAGTGACAGAAAATTAAGGACTGCAAACTCAGAAACAGGAAGGGCTGACCGGATGCTTGTCCGCGCCACTGGCGATGCCGTGGTGATCAATCGTTTATTTTTCCTGCTTTCCCCACTGAGGAGCAGGCAGGCTGACACAAACTTGAAGAGCAGATGCGTGTTCAGGAACCAACGCGGGAAATGCAATTTCGGGGCTTGATTCTGGGCAGGGAAGTCGTCTTGAGCACGTTCCTGAACATCCAAAGACAAAGTGCTGGACCGGCCTTGTCCAGTAGGCTTCGTCCCCTTCGAAACAGGACACATTTCTCTGGACCCTCGGGAGTTTGCAGCCCAGGGGCCCAATTTATCAGGTACCTGATCTTCATTTCACAGGGTGACAGTCATTAAACATGGCACTACCTAACTGCCAGCCCTCCCCTACAAAGCCCGGGACTCAGCGAGGGCGACGGCGGCAGACGGGCGGGGGAGCACACGCACCCCCTGAGCAGTCCCCGCCGAGCCGTCCCCCCTCGCAGCCCCTGCGCTCTGGTTCCGTGCTCCCCCAGCCCGTCTGCTTCCAATGTCCTTACGTTGTGTTTTGTCGCCTGTATTGACGTAAGCGGTAGTAAACCCCTTACGAAGCAGGCTGTGGTGGGAATTATTTTTGTCAATTAGAAATCAGGAAATACTGTAAGGACAGCCCGCATTGGTGGAAGAAGCAGCACACGCACCACAGATGCACACGCATGTGCACAATTACCCAACGGCGCTTCAGCGCTGTCTCTGACACCTCTATGTATCTATCCACCATCCAAAACACGTGCACGTGCCATTTGAAGCTTTGTAAATTCGTGCTAACATCTTAAAACCATCACATATGTAAAATTCACCCAACTTAGGTCAAGTATCCGGATTTTCCAGTAAAAGTTCCTAATCTAGCCCGCTGTGTTACTGGAGAAGCCCTAGTCCTACCGCTGTCGTAGGCCCACGATGACTGAGTGTGCACTTGAGCAGCCAGGGATACGTGGCCACTAAATTCTAACAAACGTACGTTACCCAATGTCCAGGGGAGCTTGAGGATGGGTCATGGCTTTTTCCCTCCTTGTGTTGACAGGGATGAGTAAATCTTAATGAGATGCAAAGAGGCACTACTCAGAGAGGAAAGACCCGGTGTGACTTACCATGTGGCCGAATTGGGACAATTTGACTCAACTTTTTGCCTGTGTCCTCACATGCAACTAGTTCTTGCCCAAAGTCCTCCCCGGGGTTGCTGTGAAGTTCAAAGCAAGAGAGAAATCTGTCATAACCTGTAGGTACTATACTAATACATTCTACCCAATTAATAATAAACAATGATAATTCAAAGCACATCATTTTTCTTACCAAATATATTTTTTTCTTTTTTGCTTTTACCATGGATACTTGTCCCTGTTTTAGACCTGTCATTTTTCCCAGTGCTTGCTGGACACATTATCTTTGAAGATGCTATTGGGTTAGCCTGTTTTAAAGGATATTACATAGCACACACCAAAGGACACGCGACCCAGCTCAATTTTAATGACGCTTTTTGCTTCATTATAATTGTAAAAGATGTTCAATGGCAGTTTCAAAATTTAATAAAAAATTGTACATGACATCTTAGCAGCCACGGGAAAGGAATGTTGACTGAATGGATCGGGTTATGAAAGCTAAGACGTCAAAAGTGTTTTGGTGAAAGGAAAAATATATTTTCATTTCAGGTAACATAAAGCAGGTGAATATTAGATCTACAAAACAAGGAATATTAAAGAATTACCAGGCACAGCCCTGTAGTATAGAAAATAAATTTTTTAAAGGGGAAACTATTGTTTCAGATTTTTAGAGACGATCACCAACTACAACGAACATCAGATGGCTGCTTAATTTCCACTTGAACCTATGAAGGATGCCCTTGCATTCAGTCAGAATATTAATGAGCAGAGAAAAATACTCTTCAAATCAAGGCAAAAACAATAGATTAAGTTACGAAGTAATTGCTTTTATTATTCAAAGTATTTAGGTTTATTTGTTTTATGGCATTTTAGGTGAGAGTCCTTATTTCTTGCCCCCGCCCCCCAAAAAACTGCAGCAAGTTGACTATAATATTTATATTTATATTTATATTTATATTTATATTTATATTAGTATTGTGACACTGGAGACCTAGTCCTAGTATTTGATATCATTGATGCAATACTAAAGGCATCTTTTAGAAATACTTATTTTCTTATTTTTTGTTTATAAAAGAATTTAAAAGACAATTGATTTTTTTTCTTTTAGTGACTTTGTGTCCAACAGCCTTAAATCTGGATTTTAATTTTAAATCGCTTGTAGATTCTTTTGGGTGTTCTGGATAAATAATTGCGTTGATTGCAAATAACAACAGGCTTGTTTCCACCTTCGTAATTACCAAAAAAAAATGGCCTCACAGCCAATGCCACGGAGTTCATGAAGAACATGGTTGAATAAGGAGAATAACGAGCATCCTTTTAACTTTACTAATTATGGGAGTTGGAAAGATCAATATTTCACCATTGAGAGTAATTTTTTAAATACTTATTCTTTTTCAAATAATACAGTATTCTAATATTACTGGATTAATAATGCTTCTCAATCAACAAAAGGAATTAAATATTTAAATGCTTTCACTGAATTTATCTAGATAATAACATGATTTTTCCTCTTTTTATGCTTAATGTGGTAAAAGAATCATTGATGGGTAATCTATGTTATCCAATATTAAAACTTGGAATTAACCCCCCTTGGTTGTGATGTTACCCTTTATACACAGTGAGACTTGAATTTTGAATATTCATCAATTTTTTTTGACAGAACTTGGTCTGAATTTTACTTTCTTTTGTGATATTTGCCATATTTTAGAATAAAGGTTATCCAAGAATTATAAAACTATATGAAAATATCTTCACTGTTTCTGTAGTAGTTCATGGTAAATAAAAATTAGATCTAATTGCTTGATCATGTTATTTGATTCTTTTTATCCATATTGGCTCTTGTAGGTATAAACTAAAAAGGAGTCTTTAACACATAATCCAAGACAAATTAAATTGAAAACAATAAAATGGAAGTGATTTTAGAAAACCTATACAACATAGTCAATACAATAGATCTTATGTTATGAACTGTACTCTGAATTCAAATAATATGAGGAAAAACTTATCCATGCATCATATGGCCAAGTAATATAGACTATAGCTTTGGCCATAAAAAATACCCTCAATAATAAAAGAAATAAAATTCTAACTCCAAGGCAATAACTCTAAACAATAATGAATGCAAAAAGCACACTTCTATCTCGAATATTTAAACATAATTTAAACCAATTTTTGCTTTGTGGGAAATACAGATCAATCCTCAGAATTTATTTTAAAAAGCAGATTTAAAACCACATATCTAAATGTTTAGGATACAATTAAACCAGTTTGCACAGGTAACTTTATAGCTTTACATACCTCTGTCAATAAAAATAACCATCTGTGACATAATAAAAAATAGTCTGTATCCCTAGGTCCTGCCCACAGCTCCTAAAACCAGTGAGAACTCGGGAATGAGCCAAGTGTCTTTTCTGTGCTAGTGGCTGGGGACACTGGATGGGGTGGCAGCTCAGCACCAGATTAGAGGGTTGACACTTTCAGCCCCACCCTCACCTCCAGGGAGGGGCAAGGGGCTGGAGGTTGGGTTTCATGGGCGATGACCAGTGATTTGATCAGTCCCACCTATGTGCTGAAACCTCTGTGAACACCCTGAAACAGTGGGGTTCTGGGAGCTTCCGGGCTGGTGAGCGCAGGGAGGTGCTAGCTGGTACACAGAAGCTCTGCGCCCTTCCCACCCCACACTGCCCTGTGCATATCTTAACTACCAGTTTCTTCAAAAATAAGAGAAGGTAGTATGTTCAAAACTCTGGTTTCTTTAATAAATAAAGGATCTAGTAGAAAAATAATGGAATAATGAACTAATAAAGAGAAATAGTTGAACTATCATCTGAATGCAATGGGTAACTTTGATCCTAATTCACATGAAACAATTATAAAATTACATTGTGAGTTAATTGGGTAAAATTTACATGGTAAATTCTGATAAATGACAATTTTGTTATATATAATAACAATGTTGAGCTTTTTAAAAATGAATGTTCTTTTAACATGCATGCTATGTATGGAAGGATGAAATTATATAACATGGATTTCTTTAAAAATTTTTAGCAAAAGAAAATTTGGTGGTAGTTAAAAAAGAACAGCAAAATGTTGATAACTGTTGAATTTAGGTATTGAATACATATGGATTTATCATACATCTTCATTATTTTTATATGTGGTTAACAAGTTCCCAAATAAAAAATGTATATACATACGTATGTACGTACATATGTACATGGGGTAATGGGAAAAAATGGAAAGACCCATATGGAAGGAACTTGTAGTTCTCAACATTTTAATTCGGAATCTAATGGATACTGCATAACAGCAATCTAATAAATAAATAAGAGCTATCTGGAGGATTGCTAAAGATGCATGTTTTAAAGGGTCTTCTTAGCAAAGTATTTCAATATATAATTAGATCATCAATAAAGTTATAAAGGTCTTCAATGATAATCATGCCGAAAAAAATGAAATGTTATTGTTCTAGTCATGTGTGACAATGGGCACTGCTACATCAAATGTAGCAGGTCGGCAAACTTACAAGGAGAGCACACACAATACTTCAGGCTATATTGTAACCTTTGACAGATGGCAGGTGATTTATTGAGATATGAGTGCTGTACTAGAAGATAGGCTTTATTATCATACATGGATGAAATTCCAAATGAATTTTTTAATAAGGCCTCAGTGCTTTCCTTTCCAAACCATACTGTGCATTTGTTACCTTGTATTTTCTCCTGGCAGGGGAGTGTGGTTTATCTGTTTCAGGAGGTTAAACACAGGTAGGTCGCTGACATTTTTCCAACCCGCTTACGCTCAGTAGAACTGTGTAAGAATAGAAATCTATCTCTCCTGGCCTCTCTAGAAACTATTATTATGTTTATTTGTTTAACTCCTAGTCTGTCTTAGAATGTGGGCTATTAGGTATGGGACCAACTTTAAAGGATCGGGTTGGACTTACTAATTTACATTTAAAGGCTGAAATCTAATCAGACAGACCATGCCTTGAAGGCAGAAAAACCAGAGTACGGGTTTGCGTGGGCTGAGTAGGCCGCAGGTCTTCTGAGGATGAGACTCGGGAATAGCTTTTGTGAGGATTCAGAGAGTTTCAAGTGAATAAAGATGGTTTTAGGTTATCTGCTGTGAGTCATGAGTTGCAATATAGTTTTGGCAATTCTTAGTAGAACAACACTAAGCATTTAAGTTGCTGTTTATTTCTTTTATTGTATATCCAACTGGATTTCTTTTGAATGCGACACTGTTTTGGACAGGTTACAAAGCAGCCCAGCCTTATTCAGGTTATACCAGGTTTCTCCTAGGTTCTGAGTACAGGTTGTGGTCTGGCTGTCTTCTCGTTTTGTTTGTGTTTTCATCCTTTTAATGAGAACTGGAGAGAGGCTGTGTCAGGAACTGCTGATTTCTAAATGCCATTTTAAAGGGCCATATTAACTTGTTCTTCTCTACCCTAGATTTTTCTTACTATTTAAAGCACAATCACATCACAGCTCGAAGTCCTTTTGGAAACAGTGTATTTTAATGTTCTCGTTACAGAACAAAAATATTAAAGCCTTTTCCAACAGAGATTTTGATCATTGTTTTCTCAAAGCAACTAAGATAAATCTCACCCAGGTCTGTCTGATTCCATTTTGTGGATATCCCCTCCATCAATCTTTGAGATTTGTAATACTTTCTCAAATCCATCATTTCAACTTTCTGCTGTATATAACATAGTAACAAAAAGGATTCTCCAGAGGGAAGAATATTCTCATTAAATTCTGTATCCTATGATAGTATTTGAGTTTTTAAATCACTAAACTCTCACTTCAACAAGTGGTGAATGCCTGAAAATAGCAGAAGAGACCTCGTCTGCCCTCCAGTAATCTCCGTGCAAAAGAAACCCGAGTGTGTCCTCATAAACCGATTCCTGAACGTGACCACCATCAAAAAGATCCTAACGGTTAGGCAATAACTCAGAGGTTCAGGGCGTGAGAACCCTGTCAAGAACAGAGTTAGAGAATATTGCCTGTGTATTCCAGGAAAAAACCAATTAAGCCAAACATCTAACGAGCCGTGATGTCCTCTCACACCTGCCAGCCAAACCCATCAACTTGACCTCCTGCAGACCAGTGCGTGATCGTCAGGATTCTACATGGACACCTTAAACCAGCAAATCAAGTGCACGTTGTAGACGTGCGGTGACATGTTTGTGGAGCCCGAGTTCTCAGAACCAAAGTGCTTTTTAAATCAAGCTGTTCATTGCCAACACTTTAGATCTTGGGAAAAGTTGGGAGGAAGAACATGTTTAATATTCTGCATGCCGCATTTTTTCTGGATAGTTATCCTCAAAAAGTTATAATTTTTCAAAAAATTAAATTAAGCTTTGTCAATAATCAAGTTCCTTATTTTTCAAATGTTAAGAAAGCATTCATGGTTTGTCAACTGCTTTTTAGGTAATTTTACTGCTTATAACATCGCAATGATCTTGGGGTTATTTTCCTTTAAATATTTGAAATTACTTCTGGAAGAAATCATGAGTAATACTTTTGGGGACTTTGCAGGGAGGTCTGAGAGCTGTATTAATAATCCAAATCATGATTCAGAAGGAAGAGTCATTATTCTATCTTTAGGAACCCAAAACGCATAACTCAGGGATATTTATAATTAATGGTTTAGTCCCCTAGGGCCAGATGGAGAAATGAGAAATGAACAGCATTCAAGCTGAAAGAGTTTTACCCATTAATACTTTTGTTCCTCAGCTTTCCCCAGGACCTGACGCAAATAAATAGATTCCCAACAACCCCGACAAGGCAGGTAAGGGCAAATGAAAATTAGCAAAATGATTTATTTATTTATACTTTCGACAAATAATTAATACTACTGAGTGCCTTCTATATTCTCAGCACAATTCCAGAATAGCAGATAAATTTGCAATGTAATTAACTGGTTTCCGTAGCAACTCTTCCTCTTATTATATGATTTTGGTTTACTCCATTAATATAAGCCTCAGTTTACTGGGCCAAATAACACAAACCTCATAGATTTTTCACAGAAATAGTGTGTGTGTGCATGCACGTGTGTGTATGCACAACACAGAGCCCAAAACATAACTGCTGTATAAACGTACGGTCAATCCTGGTGAAAGTATTTACGTGCATTTGGGTCAGGAGCTTATTACAAACTTGAATTCATATTAGCACTTTCTAATCACCTAATGTGTCAGGTCAGATTGGACTGAACAGCACTGTTCTCTAATCTACTGATTTCACATTCTTACATGATGGAAATATTACTTTAAAGAATATTATTATTAGTTAATTATCATTGTATTCATATTTAAACATATTTATATTAAATTTTATAATTTTCTCTTTTATACATTCATTCTGTTTCTTACAGGTACCTCTCCTGACTATTTTCATTCATTTGATCACTAATTAGCATTTGTATTTACTAAAATATTTATTAATTTTTACATTTAAGTCTTGTCTACATCCACTCATTCTGTTAATATTCAAATAAATAAACCATAACACATGCACTTGGTGAGGACACTGGATCTGCCTTCTGTAGTAATTCTATGCAACATAGAGAAATCAACAAATTAAAGTTCAAGTGAATGAACTGATCATTGTTGTGGGATTTTTTTTTTCAGTGAATTAGGAAGTATTGCAATCATTGCCAATCAAATAAAAGTTGAAAGCATTGAAAGTAAGTAAGACTTGGAGGTGTTCCATTTGTATCTTGGAGAAAAATATTCAGCATTAAATAGCATTTGATAGTCTATAAGACTCCTCCATGAAGATCATCTCATTCTCTTCCCAAACACTTGTCCAAAATAAAATAAATTTATGAGAAAAAAAACTGTTGAGCAAACCTTTATTTTAAATATTACTGTTACAATGATTAGTTTTTAATTATTATTTTTTCAGTCACAGTTGACATTCGGTATTATGTTATGTTAGTTTCGGGGGTAGAGCATAGTGGTCAGACATTTATATAACGTACTAAGTGATCCCACAGATGAGCCTAGTACCCACCTGACACTACACGTAGTTATCACAGCATTACTGAGTATAGTTTCTGCGCCATGCTTTACATCCCCATGACTATTTTGTGTAATAACTACCAATTTGTACTTCTTAATCTCTTCATCTTTTTCACCCAGGCCCCCCAATCTCTCTCCCCTCTGGCAACCATGAGTTTGGTGTCTGTCTCTATGAGTCTTTTTTGGTTTTGTTTATTTATTTTGTTGCTTTGAGTGAGATCATCTGCTAATTGTCTTTCTCTGTCTGAGTTATTTCACTTAGCGTAATACCTTCCAGGTCCATCCATGTTATTGATAAGATTTCGGAAGGCACTTACATGCAATACCTAATTAGTAAAAATCGCATATTGAAGATGTACCAGATTTCACTGAAGTCCTAAGATCAACAGAGTAGCTAATTAACTTCTTAATTTTACAAATAATAAAAGCCCATTGCACCTTGGAAATACTTTTTTTTCACAATGGTGTATATTATTAACACTTCCTTTATCATATTTTCTATAACATTTTCAGTAGCTTCCTAATATTTCCAAAAATATTATAATCGAGTGCATACACTGTTTTCATTTCTTCACTATTTGAGAGAATGCTCGTAACGGTCCCTAGTGTAGGCATCATTGCGCACATCATTTATATTTTCCTGAGAAACTGTCCTAAAAGGGTCATTGCGGGGTTGGCTTCATTTGGGGTGTCACCACACTGCATGTGCTGCTTTCCACATCACTGTTTTCAAGCCTGTTTCTATGCTAACATAACTAACACGCCTGTTGTTTTCAGATGACACATCCTTGATTATCCCTGAGAGGGAGATTCCTCCTACTTTCATTGGCTAGCTGCATTTCTTTTTCTTTGAACTACCTGTCCTAGTTTTCTTGCGTTTTTACTTAGTAATTTGCAAGACTGCCAATGTTTGTCACATATACCGCACACACAGTCTCCAGTAAATAATACTGTGTGGGCCCTTGTTACAAGTACATTGTCAAAATCAAAAAAGAGCAGTATTTGAAATTATCTTGGCCATACTCAAGATATTATTTAGCTACAATTTTTCTGAAACACCATCTAAATTTTGAGAATTAAGAACAATCCTATATGACATCTTTTGTTTATATTAATTAGAGCGGTTGCCATTTCTACCTTATGATTTGCGTATTTATTTTAACACTGAAACCTGTTATAATAATGATATATCTCATTTTTAAAATATAGTAATTTAGGGATAGTATTTCAAGCTGTAATAAATGTTTATATATGTGTGTACAGTTACCGTATATTGTATCGAGCACATTACAGCTACCTTGCCACCATGCAATATGACTAATGAATAAACACTATGACATAATTTCTGTGGGCAGAGGAAGTGGTTTACAACTGTCTGCTTTGTAATCGGTTTTATGCCTGCCCTGCAGAGCATGGGGGCTGTCTCCGAAGTGACGCTTCACACGGCAGGAGCACAGTGTCCGCGGTGAACAGAATGAGAGAGAACAGGTCTGTCCTCAGCATTAGTTCTCAGGAGAGGAGACAAGGCAGTGGTGACAGGAGTGGAGGAATAATCAAGTGGGCGCTAACGAAAATGTCCAGAATTAGCAACCAAGAGGTTCGTAAGCCCAATGGGATGATTCTGTGAAGAAGCTAAAAATCCGTGGCAGCTGTGTGTCTGCGGCAGCACCCCCAAAGAACAGGGGCTGATGAGGGATAAAGGAGACATTGGGAGATGACAGGTGACCTTTGATGGCGGACACGGAGAGAAGGGCAGTTGAGGAGTTGCAGTGCGGGCCTCATTTCTTGGGCCCTGAGATGTTGCAGAATTCGCGTGGACAGGCCCTGACCTTCTTGAGTAGTTTCCTCAGGCACAGGAGGCTTGAGCAGGAAGGTGGGGACCCTGGAGGGCCACAGGCTGGGGCCGGTTCCTGTGGCTGTGACTCAGGATCAGAGACGATCGCTGGCTTTCGTGGTCATTACCGCACAAACACAGGGACGGGGAGGCCCAGTGAAATGATCCTTCCAATGACCCACCACGGTGCCTGGGATTGCACAGCCCAAGGAAACATGCGCAGGAGCGGCGGTTTGATGGCATCTGACAGGTGAGAACGCGACAGAGCTGCGGTTTAGAGGCAGTGACTAAGTTGCTGAGAGTCAGGGCTTCTGATGACAAGGCTGCGGGCTATAGACGGGGCGAGTTGAGGGGACATCACAGGCTGGCCCGCATAGACGCAGCACCAACCCCCGCTCTGACTGAGGGACAGCTCAGGGCTGAGGTTTGCACTCGGAACCCTTCACAAAGTCCTCACGGATCTCTGTCCGTCAGTTATCGGGGGCTTTATGTCACGTGTCCTCAGTGTTCCTCTCAGTGTCTTCCCGTTTGCTTCCATGTCCCCAAACACCTACGTGCCTGAAGAATTAGAGAAGTGTAACATAAGGAGAGCAAGAGAAAAGTGCACGGAATACGGAATCGCTGCCCAGGCCGTTCGGGCTGCCGTAACAATCACTGCAAACAGCAGACAGGAATTCCGCACAGATCAGGGGGCTGCAAGTCCAAGGTCAACGCGTCAGACGATCCGGTGTCTGGGAGAGCCTCCTCTCTGGTTCGTTCGTGGCCATCTTCTCTCTGTGTCCTCAGGTGGCAGAATGGTTGAGGGTGCTTTCAGGGTGTCTTCTACAAGGGCCTGTCCCCTTCCCAAGAACTCCACCCTCGTGACCTCATCACGTCCCGAAGACCCCACCTCCTCATATCATCATATTGATGATCGGGATTTAAAAATAGGTACGTAGGGCGAACACAGACTGTCAGCCCATGGCCTTCAAGGACATTGAAAGAAAAACAATTGAGAGGAAGCGACAGGTCACCCGGGTGAACAAGTGGATGCTTAGACTGACCAACTTCAATCTAAGACAGCAAAATTCCAATTTTTCTCCGCAGCGGTCACTCTTGTTAGCCAATCTTTGTCACGTGATCAAAACGTTGGGTGTGTTGCGTCTGGACACAGAAACCAGGGCCTGGGTTTCCAGAATCTGCCCGTAGAACCCGGGCGGAAAGCCTCCAGGCCCGCCACGACCACGCGGGCTTGCCCGGCCAGTCCTGACCGCCCGTGGAAGTCCCCGCGTCCGCACCACCGCCACCCCGCAAAGGCCCCGCAGAGACATCACAACTTGCTCGCTCGTAGGCCATTCGCCCACCTTGGGAGAGCACACGTCCCCTCCTGCGAGCCGCTCGGTCCCTTCTCCGACACAAACACGGGTCGTAGCCCTTCAATGTGCACCCTGCAGGAGAGCTGGGGCCCGGCAACAGGACTGTTGAGAGCTGCGTGCCCGACAGCACGTGGGCAGGGCCTGATGGAGCGGGCGACCTGCCCTTCCGCGGGCGAGGTGACAGCCTGGGCAGCAGCCCTCACGTCGCGGTCCTGCGTCACGTCACCTCGCAGGCTGACTCCGGGTGACAGAGACAGCCTCTGCTTCTCGGAGCACAGAAGCCGAACTTCGCTCCTACAGCATCTCCCTCACCTGGGACGCAAACTGTCAGCGCTCGGAGACGCGGCACGACCGAGGACCTCACGCTGGGGGCTCCCGGGCCTCTGCGATTGCTCCCCCGCTGCTCCTCTCTCCCCATTTCTCCCTTGTAACCGGCATCTCTCCGAACTGTTCTCGGTCAGAGCTACACAACATCCGCTTTGCTATACCGACAGGCGGGGCTGGCAGGCGGGTCGGCCTCTTCGCCAGCGTGGGAATCCCACGGAGGTCGGAGACCGGGCGGGGACGGGCTTCTCGGTGATTTGTGCCTAATGCGTTGCCGGCAGCCCCGCCTGTCGCAGCGCCCGGGCAGTCCTGGGTCTCTCCCAGCTTGGCACCATTCCCTCATTTTTGAACATTCAGGGAATTCTATGCAGAGAGCTCTTAAATAGTCCATTTTCAGACCAATGGATGCAAAATTCACCAGCTCACCCTGTCCCCGTCAGGCAGCCAAGAAACGCAGTCTTTATTGCAATAAATAGTGAACTGCAAATAGCCTTGGATTCTATATTTGCAATTTTTATAACATATCAGTAAGAACCTTCAAAAGGTACTGTTGTGAGTGTGCGGAACCTCACTGTGACGTCATTGCTGAGAGGCTCTGATCAACTAGATTCCCTCAAGAAAATGCAAAGTGCACTGAAACGCAGATCACAGCAACGCATAACGATGACAGCGACCTCCATTATTTGTGTAAGTCCCAGCTCATAGAAAAGGAAGCTAGAAGGGGCTGCTCCCTCCTAACTGGGCGGCTTTACTGGGACTTCGATGTGTTCACAGCACATCAGGTTGACACAGAGCTCCAGCTGTGACACTATGCACTGAGTGAGTTTAACTAAGTCAATGTTGTTAGGCTACATAGAAAGAGGGTCCATACACTGGTATCTGCTCCATAGTTTGTCCGGCCCACATCTCATTTAATTAACAGAAATTTAGAGGACAAATCAAAACGGGGAAAATCCACTCGGATGGGAAGTCACTCCCCTCCCCCTTTAATCCGTATTACAGGCCCCTCTGACCTACAGAAGACTGTTCTTCGTGTTCTTACAGCCAGCAAAACCCTCATGTTCACTGTGTACTGCCTAAGGGTCCATATGAGCACTTCAAATATGCCTTAGAAAGTTGTGGAAGAAATGCAACACATTGCTAAGAGGATGTACAAATTGTGGGATTGTTCCTTACCTATTTTTTGTACACAATCCTTGTATAATTTAGCAAACAATATGTAATTTCCAGGAAGTAAAGAAATGTTTGTTTTTTTCCAAGTATAAATGGAATGAACAATTAGAACATTTAAAATCAATTATGTGGGCAGGCATTTTCATAACAGTTGAGCAATCTTTCAATCCTACTCTTAAGTTTCATGACTGAAGGTAGTTAGTGAGTATCTCACTTTTGGTGTCTGCAAACATCTCCTACACTATGTCAGTGGACCCTCTTGACCTCAGAGGTTGGGAGCCAATGTCTTGCAGGGCGAGGTTGGCTGGCCACCTATGTTTGTGGCCCATGAGTGAAAGCTACCTTTTACATTTTCAAATGCTTCTGTTTAAAATGATTATATAAGCACCTACACAATGGCCTCTATTTAATTAATTAGCTAATTAATTAACTAATTTTTTTTTCTTTTGGGTATGTGGGTAGCTCCCTGGCTGGGAATAATTAACTAATTTTTGCTAGCCAAACCTAAAATATTTATTATTTGGCCCTAGAAAAAATTTCACTGGTTTCTGATCTAAACAAAAAGTGGCCCAGATTCAAGTAAGAGTGGAGAACAGCAGGTTAAAATTGAAAATTGTTTCTTGCAACCTCTGCTAACACTTTAATGTGCTACTAGTAACTTTAACTATAAATATGCAGCCTCTCCGAACGACCGGAGCATAGAAAAATTACTTCCTGATGTTATTTTTCATGTTTCCTGTTGTGGTTCCACAGAAGACGGCTTGCCGGCACGTATTTATTCAACCAGGGGAAGTTTTCTCTGATCCTCCTGGGAATCCATAGACGTGGATCTACCATGGTCAAGGTCATGCAAAATATGCCTCTGCCTGCCAGGAGTTTACGGGCACTTTGAGGACGATGAGAGAATTGTTGACGTTTGCATAAACATGACAAGGCATTCTCTCAAAGGCCTAGCAATTAGTAGGGAGGTTGAGAATTAATTGTGGATTTCTTTTACTTTTTCTACCACAGTCTGAGGAGGGGGATGGAGGAGGAGGAGGGCCCTTTCTTACAGGGAGACAGAATCAGGGATCGTGTTTTCCAGCCCCGCTTGTCTTTACCCACAGGACTGGCGCACAGACTTGGTAATGTGTCACACGCACTGCTAACAACCATACAACTCTTCCTGCATCTTTTGCATGTCCAGGCTTGAAAGGGGATGGGCATGCGGAAGACACCGGAAGTGTGTAAATTGGTCCAGCGCATGCGCTTGAAGGTGCGCCAGGCCGCGAGGGTGGGGCCAGCACACAGGCGCTCAGCCAATGGGGAGAGCCGCTCGGCAGGCTGGCTCAAGCCCCACACCCCTTCCCGGGCAAGCCCAGGCTCTCTGGGTGTGGCCTGCACTGTGGCACTCCTGTGATCAGCCGTTTGTGTTCATCACACAACTGTGCACATACTTACGACTGGGAGACAGCACACACCCAGGAAAAAGTCTCCTGGTTTCGAAGAGCTGACTGCTGAGAGGCAGGTTTTATTATGTCCACTTCCCAGAAATAAAAGTTGGATTGCCTTGACCTCAACAGAAGCAAATCCTCTGACTCCAAATACTCCGTCCTGAGCTTACTTACCGCCACACGGTCCTCAGAGGGCACCCGAGTCCTCTCCGGAGGCAGCCCACAGACTGCTGGTCTACCCGGAATCCGAACCGGCTTGGTGTTCTCCTTTAGACAACTCTAAAACAGGGAAGTCGTCCTATTTCCTAAGTGTTAAGGACATAAATCCGACAGTCAATAAAACCGGTTAGACATTAAGATAACACAGTGTCAGATGACCTGATCATGCTCACAAGAACTGGAGATCTCAAGCAGGATCAGAGTTTCCTAGAAGCCAAAGGACAGAGGCCCCCTCGGGATGCCGTGCAGCACACGGTCTCCCAGCAGCACCCAGGTGCCCCTCGTGTCAGCTGTGCTGTGACCCAGACGGCGCCCAGGAGATCGCCAACAGACATTAGGGATCTCCTACGCAAGGGAGCAATTTTAGGCACAAAACATTCACATTTTTACCCTCCTACACACACACACACACACACACACACACACACACCGTCATTGGTATTTTAAGTGGGCCATGCCCCATAAATCTACAAATTCTGTTATCCATAAATCCATAAAATTGGTTTTCTCTGAGAAACATAAATAGGCCAGATATAGCCTGCTAAATGTGTTCTGTAGATAATATCATTTTATAAGCACTTTCTTATGCTAAGTTTTGAAATAAAAGGCACTCGGCCAGGAATTGGCAAATGGAAGTAACTCACAATGGGAGACAGAAACGTGAAAAGTAAGCTATGAAATACAAAGAAATAACTAAGTGAGAGATGCGGGCGTGAATCCTGTCTGTCCACAGTCGGCATGGGGTTCGGCCAGCTTGAGAGAGGGAAGCACCCCAAAGGGCAGCCAAGGGAGCCGGGAAGTTCACCAACATCTCCTGCGTTTGGTACAAAGCAAAATGTCTGGGTCTGTGGCGCACTCAGGTCCATGTGGCCCGCCGTGGCAGATGGGAAGTGTCCCCAGTCAATCCCAGGTGACTCACAGGCGGGCAGTGACCGTAGAAGCACTTACTACCTCTCAGTAACTCCTGACAGACACAGCCCGAATACCAGGCTGGCCCATGGGAGATACACGCAGACCCCGAGCACACGGCCTTTGTGAGAGCACACCCTCTCTTGTGACTAACTCACTGAGACTGTCATTACAGAATAGCGGAGGCTGTTTGGACTCACAAACGACGCATCTAGATCAAGTCCAGCAATTCACTGTAATTAAAGTCAGATGCTTCCAATCCACGGGCGTGTGTCCCGCTGCCGTTACCATTTCTCGTTTTCCCAAGTACAAGCCAGCACGGCCTGTACTGAGGAGATGAGTATACGTGCAGCATTCGGTAGGAAGCAAAATTTCTTCTTGGCGTTTTGCAATCTCCGTTAAAAACCGTGTGAACGCTGTTTCAGGTGGTTGGTTCTGCAGGCTAATTCCCAGCCTCGGTGTGCCCTGATTCACTGCTCAGGCTCCATTGACAAACGCCCGATCCCTTCTAGTCCTGATGAATAGAGCGGGTTGTCATAACAAATTGCTATCTTCTAGAACAGATTTTGAGAGAGGGAAAGAAAGGAGCCAACAGAGGGAACATCAAGGGTCCTGGGCTCTTCAGGGCACGATGAGTGGAGATCGATACCATTTATTTAAAGGGACACGTATTCCACCTGCCCTAATGCTTTCCGCAGGTTCTTTTGCTTTTGCTTTCCATCCGGCGAATCTACACGAACGTTTTTTCTACAGAAAGGCTCCCATGGCCACTGATAAAAAATCGAAATTTGTACAAGAGAGAAAGGAAGTTCTTGTTAATGAATCACACTTCGCTATTCTGGATGAGAAACTGGACGAGAACGTTTATTATAATAGTCAATTGTCTCGGTTGCTGTCACCGTCTTCCGTGGAGCACACTGGCTTTTGGTTTGCTGCGGCAGTTGGGTAGCATAATTAACCGGCAAGGTCTGTAGGAAGCTCTAGATGGCGCTGTGCATTATTTAATGTATTTCATCCTTTCTAAAACCAAAACTATAAATTAAATCTTGGTTATCCATGGTTCTTCTCAAGGTCACAGCTGAGCGGCTCTCTGACCCGTGCCATCGGAGTCGGCCTGACGCCTTTTCCCGAGTGCGGTGACCTACCCAGTCACTGGCGGTCACAGCCACGATCCCCTCATGTCCCCCAGTTTCGGCACCCTGGGAAAGTGCGTTTTGTCGCCGCCTGAAAAGTCCTGCCTGGCTCTTCTGACCCGGAGAACAGAAGACGTGTCCTTTCCGAGTACCCCTCGCCGAGTCCCAGGGTCCCGGGGCCCCGTGCCGCGTACGTGCCCAGGGTCACCCCTCAGGGCACTGGCCTCTTCACAAAGCTCCCGCAACGCACTGTCCAGACGACACAGTGTCCGAAGGGCCTGGTGGAAAGAGACTTCAAGCGCGCGGCTGTGCAGCCCATGGGCTAGAGCAGCAGCTCCTCTGGGCGTGGAAGTGAGGGGGGCCTAGCTCTCGGGGTCCTCGCTGAGCGCGCACCTACACACGCCAGGCTGTCCCCCCGGGAAGACCTTGGGAACAACTAGGACACGACCTTGGAACAAAGCCACCCCGGCACCCTATGATGGTTACAGGTTGTATCGACTCCCAGAAAAGCCAAAGACAGCCGACTCGGGGACTGAGTCTTCACCCGCCCGGAGGTTGTGTGGCCAAAGGGAAAAGGCCCTGTGACTGTCAGCAGACACCTGAGAGTCCTTTAGCTCCTGTGTGTCACGGTCACGGGGAACGCACAGGCATTGTATGTCCTTCAAGCTCCCTACAAAACAAATACATGAATCAGCCACCATGTCACGTAGGCTGAGAAACTACATAGCTAGAGAGAGGGAGAGCTGGGAGAAGAACAGGATATTGGCCTGTCAGAGAGCACAGATGAGCCCTGCAGAAGACAGAGAGAGAGGGAGGGAGAGAGGGAGAGGGAGGGAGGGAGGGAGGGAGAGGGAGAAAGGAAGAGGGGGAGAGA